>CM062817.1:2039282381-2039508585 GCA_031772625.1 Pinus tabuliformis | reverse complement strand
ATTTGGGGTAATGCTACCAATCCATCACATCAGTGTCGTTATATGTTCAAGAGATGTGTGTTCTGCAAAGAGTCAACCGTGTCCCCATCCACTGCCATACACTTTGTCCTTCATCCATTTCATGACCGCCCCCCTGAATCATACATCACAGTTTGTTTTCACCTCATCACAATCACTAGCTCCGTTCCGTGTCACTGATGTGGGATTCATTAAGGCCCTCCTTTGACGGATCGCTCCTTGTCGACATCAGCTCATTATCCAAGGAGTTGATCTAGGAACATCCCCTTCAGTACTTTGAAGCTTGCATGCCTCAATGGCAAGTTTCTCACTTCCGGCGACAGGTATAAATCAATGACCTTCGACCAGAAGATTTTGCATGGTGGTCGACGCCAAGTCCTTTATTCCCACCATGTGAATTGTACTGCCGTACCTTGAGGGTCA
This sequence comes from Pinus tabuliformis, assembly GCA_031772625.1. Taxonomy (NCBI): domain Eukaryota; kingdom Viridiplantae; phylum Streptophyta; class Pinopsida; order Pinales; family Pinaceae; genus Pinus; species Pinus tabuliformis. Next base: position 2,039,508,144 of record CM062817.1, on the reverse strand, counting down.
TCATCCTTATCGGTGATTCCTCTCGCGCTTGTTAACGGTTTTACATCATCGACGGGTAATCAAGCGATGTCTTCCATGTTCGACTTCAAGAAATTCTCACATGGATCGACTTGTACATCGAGTGAAGATCGGAAGAGATGAAGACCCCGGATCTAGTTTCATCCATCCGGGCTGCGATATATATTCAGGATATAAAGACATTTGATATGTACATCATTGCAGCAGATGATCATCCTTCTCAAAGGATGATAATTTCAGCAGAGAATTATCAGTCTACCATCAGACGATCGTCTGTTCTATGTACCAAAATGTATTTATAAAGCTGAGCATGGGAATGCCCGCCTCAGCTAGATCATGAAAAAGTATGAAAAATAATGTATTGTATTGTATCTTATTACAGGACACTTCTCAGCAGATTGAATGAACTTCGGATCCTCCTAATAAAGCATTTCACCCGATAAACGACCTCATACTTTAGGGGGTATCTGTTATAGACAATTTTGTGTCTTACAGCATCAGGCATGAATTGTCAATAATCCAAGGGATCCAAAGTCCCTAAACATGATCTTCCTACCCCTAGAGGAACAAGGTCAGCAAACCAACAGCTCTCAGATCAGTTCTCCACCTGAAAACACTCAAAAACAAGCAATCCTGAAATCAAAGCAAGTGCTCCACTAGGCTTTTGCGCTGAAACTCAATCCTCCATGGTGTACCTGCGTTGCAAAGCAGGTAGAACAAAGGCCACCTGCGCTGAGCGAGATGGGACAAGTGGCACACTGAGTCATTGCTCTGGAATCTTCAAAAAATGACACTTGGATCAGGGATTTCGCCTTGTGATGAGTCAGAGGCTCTGTTTCTCCAAGTGGAAGCAAGGTTCTCCAAGTGGACTCAAGAACTGAAGATCAACTGAAGAGAGAGAGGACACAAGGCAGCTACACATCAGTTGCAAGCTGACTCATCCTTTCTCAATTCATCTATATATTGAGCTCTCTCCTATGAGCTCAAGAGGCTGGAATTTTGTGCAAAGTAATGATATGCTGTTGGTTTCACTATAGAGCTATTGGGTGATTGCTTGAAGGAGGTGAAGAGGAGAAATTCTTTCTGCTGGGAGGTGTTGCTGGATTGGGGCCTTCAATGGTTGTAACCTTCTCAGAACTTTACTTCTTCATTAATAAAAGCTATTGAGGTTCTTCTATATGCACTTGTTTCAATGATGTGTTGTGATAATTGTATATTTGATTTATGCTAATCCTTGAATCAGTTACGATTGCATGCTTCTTGTAGTTTCCTTCTTTGTTATTTTGCAGGATCTCATTGTAGCTGGGCCAGCAAAAGAGCAAGGAGTTGGGAGCAAGCAGCCAAAGAGAAGAGTTTGGATTCGACATTAAGCGCAAGGAAACGGTTAGTGCATTTCCTCATTCTCTCTTGCTTTCGTAAAGAAGTAAACCTTAAGTAGTTTTCTTTACAGTTGTTGCTGAGGTACTATCACCCTTAGAGTGGGATAGGGTCATCCGAATCGGATACTTTTCCCTACAACATGTATGAAGCTACAACCACCACTCATTTTCCATCACCCACTAGAAGGGAGCTACAACCCCTTGATCTCATTTACCGGCTCCTACCAGAAGGGAGCACCTACCCCCTGAACAAGTTTACCAACTACAACTAGAAGGAAGTTCCAACTCCCTTACTAAAGGCCCCAACCCTGAGTATCTCTTGTGGACCATGTTTCATAATTTTCAGACTAGATCCACCTGTCTCAAAACATCAAAACTTGTAAGCCACCTTTTGTTGGGTCCCTATAATACTAGTGATTACCCCATTACTATTGTAGTTATACCCCTTATTAATATTGTTGTGCCCCTATTGCCCCCATATTGTTATTACTGTGCCCCATAGAATCTCTCTATTGTTATTTTTTTGGCTTTATATTATTATTGTTAGGTCGGCTGGATTATATTGTGACTCCTTAGACTCCTATATATAGAAAGGAGGTTTTGTCATTTGAATCATCCAAGAATTTCTCATTTATGTAATGTAAAGGAGGTTGCCCCTCGAAGAGGCTGAATTCTAAGGCGTGGATCTCTCTTTTCTATCTTTTTGTGAGCCGGTTTCATAACATTTGGTATCAGAGCTTTGGATTCTAGGGTTTCGCTGCTCCAAACAGGTCATTGTGGCATTTTCACTATAAAAAAATTTTTGCGAAGTTTCAAAAGTTGCAAAAAAACCCATTTGAGAAGAAATCGTGCTGAACCTTGGGTCCAAATTTCAGAGCTTTTTGCGCTATATTTGCGGAGATATGATCTGAGAAAGTTGGTCTTTTTGCAGACTCCTGAATTACATTCCAAAAAGGTGACCTGGGGAAAATCGTCATAACTTTCTCTCAGGGGATTGGATTGAAATTTCATAAGAAGATATAGAAAGAGGATGGATTGTAGTTTCTTGTATGCATTTTTCAGATCCAAAGGTCGAAACAGTGACTCGTGGCACGTCGTACAAGTTCGCTCTACTGAACTAGTCTATAATCAAGTCACTGTGGGAGATTTCGCATAAATCTTCCTTGGAGAATCCAATTTGGGTCAGACTTGTGGCATTGGAAAGAGGACACAAAGGGCTACTTCAGGTCACAAATTCAGAACTAGATGATCGGAAAGTACAGAGATACATCAGAGGCAATATCGAGCTCCTACAAAGTGAAAAATGTTGTGTAGATTTTCTTAAATTTTTGCTTAAGCTTGGTTTGAAAATTTATTTTGAAGGAATTCAAAGGGAATAATAGATCATTATTATCGGTAACTAATGCCCCGAGGAAAGAAAATGCAAACACCTAGTAAGGAACCTGAAAGCTCTAGCATGACTCATGAAGAAGAAGAAGAGAAATGCTATATGATATATCAAAATTACAAGAACAAGTGCAACAAGTGTCACTTGCACAAAAAAGCAACAGAATCTAAGATGGATGGTTTAAGGAAAGATGTAGAAGCTAATATGGATGGTTTAAAGAAAGGTGTAGAATCTAAGATGGATTGTTTAAGAAGGCATAAAAGCTAAAATTGATGGCATGGATGATAAGATGGAAGAATTGAAGATAAATATGAATAAGTTGCTACAAGAAATGGTCACTAAGGGTGAAAGGGTACTAAAGGAAACTCATGATGAGAACAAAAGAAATGTTAATCATGATTCCATAGACTCTAATGTTGGATCGAAGACTCACCATATTCAAAAATCGATATGAGGAAGTTTGATGGCAAGGATCCCGCCACATGGATATTACAGATGGAGCAATTCTTCGATCTCAATAATGTGCAAAACACACAAAAGGTACGTATGGAAACTTTATATTTGGAACCAAATCAGTTTGTATGGTATCAATGGCTTTTCTCTCGTAAACAATTTATCACTTGGGCAATTTTTACGGAAGAATTGATAGCACATTATGAGGATACAAAAAGCAACACTTTTTTTAGCCAATTGATAAGTCTCAAACAAAAGGGTTCAATAATGGAGCACATTGAGGAGTTCCAAAAATTGAACATAAGGGTAAAAGATATTCCAGAGGAGCATAGGATTGATGTGTTCATAGGGTCTTTAAAGGATAATATCCAACATGATGTTCGCCTTTGGGAACCTGATTCATTAGAGAAGGCATTCAGGTTAGCAAGAAAAATGGAAAGCAAAATTATGGCAACCAGGAAGCATACCACACAACTATAAAGACGGAAGTGTTGTTGCCCCTAGTCTTCCACAACCTATAAGGTTGACACCACAACAATTGGAAGAAAAAAGAGCAAAAGGGCTTTGTTACAGTTGTGATAGCAAATACACTAAAGGTCATAAGTGTGCTGAGAAGAAATTATTCTACATAGATTGTGAAGAGGAAGAAGAAAAGGAGCAAGAAAGGTCAAAAGAAGAGGATATACTCCAGGAACAAAGCCTAGATGAAGAACAAATAAATCCGACCATATCTTGTAATGCATTGGCGGGAATTACCACTCCTCAAACCATCAAGATAGAAGGACAAATCAAGAAGAAAAAGGTAATAGTGTTGATTGATTCAGGAAGCACCCACAATTTTATTCATTGTAAGGTAGCAAAAGAATTGAATTGCTTCCTATATCCAGCACCAGAGTGTCAAGTGATGATTGCAAATGGAGGAACAATAAATTGCTCTGGAAAGTGCCATAATATCAAGCTATCCATGGGAGAATATGTATTGACTAGCCCAATGCTTTCCATTCCAATGGGAGGTGTTGATGTTGTACTAGGAGTCCAATGGCTACAATCCTTGGGTACAATAGCTTTTAATTTTCAAGAACTTTTCATCAAATTTTCTATGGAAGGAAAGGAAGTTGAATTAAGGGGTATTGCAGGGAAACCAGGAAAGATAATCAGCTCTAATGGTATGACAAAGCTTCTAAAAAAGGAGCAAAGAGGTGTAATTGCACAATTATGTTCGCTAGATGTTTCCACATCGGAATCATCTATTTCTCCAGATCTCCAAAAAGTCCTGGACAATCATTCCAAGGTATTTGAGACTCCCAAAGGTCTCCCACCTATGCGTGATCATGATCATGCTATTCATCTGATTCCAGGAAGTGTTCCTCCAAACATCAGGCCGTACAGATATCCCTATGTCCAAAAAAGTGAAATTGAACGTATGGTTGCAGAAATGCTAGAGGCTGGTATAATTCAACCGAGTCAAAGTTCTTTCTCTGCTCCAGTAGTATTGGTGCACAAGAAGGATGGATCATGGCGCATGTGTCCGGATTATAGGGAGCTCAACAAGCTCACTATTAAAGATAAGTTCCCCATTCCTGTCATTGATGAATTACTGGATGAATTGCATGGATCAATTTACTTCACCAAGTTGGATCTTCGTTCGGGATATCATCAAATCAGAATGAAGATTGAAGACATTCCAAAAACAGCATTTAGAACTCATGAGGGTCATTATGAATTTTTGGTCATGCCTTTTGGCCTTACCAATGCACCTTCAACATTTCAAGGTTTGATGAATTCAATTTTCAAACCATTCCTTAGAAAATTTGTGTTAGTATTTTTTGATGATATACTAATCTACAGCAAGTCTTGGAAGGATCATGTTGAACATGTTGACAGGGTGCTACAACTATTGGAGGAGAAACAATTATATGCAAAAAGATCCAAATGTTTCTTTGGAGTCCAGGAGGTGGAATATTTGGGTCATATTGTATCTCATGAAGGAGTTAAGGTAGACCCTAGCAAAATTAAAGCCATTAAGGAATGGAAAATCCCCACATCCATAAAGCATCTGCGAGGATTTCTTGGGTTGACAGGGTATTATCGCAAGTTTGTTAAGAATTATGGGAGAATAGCAGCACCTCTAACAACATTATTGAAGAAAGATGCATTTTCATGGACTCCGGAAGCAACAAAGGCCTTTGAACATCTTAAAGAGGCAATGTGCCAAGCACCAGTCTTAGCTACACCGGACTTCACAAAAACCTTTATTGTGGAATGTGATGCTTCAGGAAATGGAATTGGTGTTGTTCTAATGCAAGATGAAAGACCCATTGCTTTTGAAAGTCGTCCAATCAAGGGAAAGTTTTTAAGCAAAGCTATTTATGAGAAGGAAATGTTGGCAATACTCCATGCACTTAAGAAATGGCGACCCTACCTAATGGGAAGACACTTCAAGGTAAAAACGGATCATGATAGCCTTAAATACTTTTTAGAACAAAGATTATCCTCTGAAGAGCAACAAAAGTGGGTCACAAAGATGTTGGGTTATGACTTTGAAATCATCTACAAAAAAGGGAAGCAAAATGTGGTGGCAGATGCACTCTCAAGAAAGGATGAGGATGTGGAAGCATTGTTGTGCGCCATTTCTATTATCCAACCAGATTGGATAAACGAAGCAAGGGAGGAATGGAAGAATGACGAAGAAGTGTGGGCACTTATTCGAAAGTTACAACAAGATTCCAGTACGTCTGATACATTTAGCTGGAAAAATGATTCGTTATGGTACAAAGATCGCTTATACCTCTGTAAGAATTCCCAGCTAAAACAAAAGATTCTTATGGAATTGCACACTTCTCCCTTAGGAGGGCACTCAGGATTTTCAAAAACTTACCACAGGGTTAAGAAGGAATTTTTTTGGGATGGCCTTAAATCAGATATTCAAAAGTTTGTGGCGGAATGTTTGGTTTGCCAACAAAATAAAGTTGAAACAATTAAGACACCGGGTCTATTACAACCTTTATCCATTCCAAGCCAACGTTGGGAGGAGGTTTCAATGGATTTTATCACAGGTTTACCCAAGTCTGAGGGAAAGAGTGTCATCATGGTGGTAGTTGACAGACTTACCAAGTATGCACACTTTTGTGCATTATCACATCCATTTAAAGCCAGTACAAGTTTCTACTGCATTTATGGAAACAATTCAAAAGCTACATGGAAACCCAAAGATTATTGTAAGTGACAGAGATCCCATTTTCACTGGAAATTTTTGGACAGAATTATTTTCTTGTCTTGGTACTCAGTTAGCTCATAGCTCGTCTTTATCATCCTCAATCTGATGGGCAAACTGAGATAGTAAACAAATGTTTGGAAGGATATCTTCATTGCTTTGTATCTGATAAACAGACACAATGGGTCAAATGGTTGCCTCTGGCTGAATGGTGGTATAACACTTCCTTCCATACAGCAACAAAAATGACCCCATTTATGGCACTTTATGGGTATCAACCACCATCCATCACATCATATTTAAGAGAAAATTCTAAGGTTCAGGCAGTGGAACATCACATCGAACATCAACAACAAGTCCTCCAACTCTTAAAGGATAACCTCGTGTTGGCACAGAATAGAATGAAACAATAGGCAGATCAACATCGCAGTGAAAGAAGTTTTGATGTAGGTGATTGGGTATTCCTACGGCTACAACCATATAAGAAAATGTCCCTCAAGCAAGCTAAGAAGGATAATAAATTATCACCGAAGTATTATGGTCCGTACAAGGTGTTGCAAAACATTGGTACTATGGCATACAAATTGGAGCTTCCTGCAGCTTCTCGATTGCACCCAGTTTTCCATGTTTCATGTTTAAAGAAGGTTATAGGCGACAAGCTCCTAGTTCAAACAATATTTCCAGAACTTGATGAGGAAGGAAAAATTATATTGGAACCGGAAGCAGTCACAGAAACAAGAACTCGACAACTACGAAATCGATCAATTTCAAAGTATCTTATCAAGTGGAAGAACTTATCCGCTGAATATTCCACATGGGAGGATGAGAATTTTATGCAGAAGTATCCAGAACTACTCAAGCGTTGAGGACAACACTTTTTTGAAGGAGAGGGGCATGTTGGGTCCCTATAATACTAGTGATTACCCCATTACTATTGTAGTTATACCCCTTATTAATATTGTTGTGCCCCTATTGCCCCCATATTGTTATTACTGTGCCCCATAGAATCCCTATATTTTTATTTTTGTGGCTTTATATTATTATTGTTAGGTTGGCTAGATTATATTGTGACTCCTTAGACTCCTATATATAGAAAGGAGGTTTTGTCATTTGAATCATCCAAGAATTGCTCATTTATGTAATGTAAAGGAGGTTGCCCCCTCGAAGAGGCTGAATTCTAAGGCATGGATCTCTCTTTTCTATCTTTTTGTGAGTTGGTCTCATAACACCTTTCATCATATTTTAAAACTATACCCACACCAATCATTATGCTCAATACCAAACTGAATAATCACGGAACCAACGGAATCATTGCAACCTCATCCCATTGAATACTGAATCAACCATTACAACTAGATCATATCAATGCACAACCAAAACATAGCAGATATAAACCATATCAAGACATCATTGACAGACAACAACAAATATAATAGAACTCATCAACAATCATCATCAAGCAGCACTACAAACCCTGACCAAATCTAACTCAGAATATATATGTGACTTTTATTAAGCAAACCTGCATATATACGTGCTTATCATGAGCAACACCTACGTACAAATCTCAACATACTAAAACATATATCTTAGAATATATATGTGACTCAATAGAAATATATCAGTGTATGTACGTGATTATTTAGAAGCAAACTAGTGTAGATATCTTAAATTATTGAAGCATACCTCCATTGCAAACACAACTCACATTCCACAACCTTTACTTTCAAAACTACAAACTTCTAAAAATTCATTTAGATCACAACATTAATATAATCACAAATCCATCATTATTAGGTACTTAGACATTTGCAACAAGTAAATAAATCAAGCATATCAACATATCTTCATATCTGAGTCTTCTCCTTGTTCCTTGGGGCACCCCTGTTCAAGATCAAATCACACATGAATAATTCATTACTTTCACACACAACACCTTCATCTCCATCTCCTTATATAGATTTTTCCTTAGCCAATAACATAGGTAAATCCTTTGGTAAAGTTGATAGTATTTGTTGATGGGATCAAATGAATCATTGTCACTCCAATTACTATGGGCCAATACCATGGTAATGACCCCTGATATCCAGATTTCCATGGTTCAGATTTTGTATGCGACTTTTACTCGCAGGACCTGCGTATGTATGTGACCCTTCTTCATACGAACCGTGCATATTTTCTCAAACTTTACTTTTGTCAACCATTCTATCATTTGTCCATCCATATCCTTCGTAGCATATGTACCAATCTACATTAGTTCCATAGTCATCAATGTTGACATCAAGTACATCGTTATCAAGTAGGTTGCCATCAAGGACAACACCATAGCCATAATTAAAACACTTGCTCTACATTCCACATCAAAAAGTACAAATGAGGTGGCATGTGTCCCATTTTTCCCTATATATGACCCTCTTTTTCATCTTCCAAAGGCTTGTTCAGGAACTCATGACCTCCTTTCACAAAACCATTAGTGCCATCCAAATGAGGACGACGTCATCATTGTCGTGGCACCCTTCATTCCATTTTAACAACATACTAATTTTTGGGCCCGTTTCACATTTCAAAATCCCTATCAGGTATGACTTTCTATGTTTTTTTATTCATCTTGTGCAACACATCTCAGCTTAGATATTATTTCATCAAGATGTTTTCACTTGGGGTATTGGTTATCAAATTTGCAAGTCTCCCAATAGTTTTTCAGAAGAATTAGCCCCTCGGGGACCGTTGGAAATTAAGGTATCATTCTCCACTCAACATGATAGGCTTCCTTGAAATATTTGCATATCCTGACATCATTTCTCTAAAATTCACTGAAGAGTCCATCATCTCAACCATGTTTACCACCACCTTCCACCTGCACCTAGTAAATGTCCATGTCATTCAATAGTACCTCCTAAACATGTATCACCTCATTTTATAAATCACCATACATTATCGAGATCCATGACCATTCACTCAAGCCCGAGATCTGCCTCATTCGTATGTCTTGAAGATTAGCCCCACTCTCCTCGTCTTTACTCATTGCTTACCAACCCTATTCCAGGGCCACCATATTTTTTCTTTGTCGAATCAAGTTGAATCCACACCTACGTTCTACATTTGGCCTATCATCCCTCCATATGGCATAGCCCATCTCTGTGACTTCATCCACCTCATCAACCTCACACCAAGACCAACCATTAGAGCCCCTTCCCTCAGCCAAAAAACCCCACCTGCATCATTATGCAAGCCAACATTTTCTTGGGGCACCCATCTCCGCGTTTATACATCCTAAACCACTTTTACGTTCTTTTGGCAAGTGTACATAATTTGTATAGGAAAATGATTCCCACCAATATTTTGTGTTGTGTACCCGGTGATAGTCCCTAGTCACCCTTGGTTGGATCTCGTTATATCACCACACCATGATCTACATTCACTCATAGTTTACTAAGATAGTCAAAACATGCTCATACCAACCCTGGATGTCCTACCGACTCTAGAGGCATTTCCCCCAAAAGAAATTTTTTGACTTCCACCACTCTCATTATAGCTCCAACCTCGGGTAGTTTTTCATATATAGCCATATTTTCAGCTCTCTTTATCATGCCTTTATGACCCACAATGTTACAGTCATTTTTATTCCTTCACACGATTTCCCGAATCATCTTTTCGAGCGGTTGGTGCTTATTTCCCGTTGAATTGAACACCCATATTCCAAGATCGAAGCAGTGCCTTAGTTGATCCCCCCCTTATGGGAAAACCTCAAGCAACATAGTGGGAATCACTATTGTCCATTTATTTCATCAGTCTCCCTGACATTCGACACAAACAAAGTTTTTCGTGTTGGGGTAGTATCATACATTTTGACCATTACAATTTTCTCATTTAGTCGAAGACCCATGCATCCTTAGCACCTCATGTTGAAAATGCAGCAAGAAAATCTAGTTTTGACTTTGCCTTGGTCAAACTAGATTAAAATTTGAATTTATATTTCAGTGGAATACTTGGAGGATAGTTAACAAAGGTGACATGGAACTTATCACTCAGTTAACTCAGTAAATTCGAGTTGGGGAAACTTGAGTTCATTTCTACATGATTTATTGCTAATTTGTAGCAATCAATTTCAGTTCATTTGAGTTATTGTCATTTTAACTAGTTCTAACTTTCAGAATAACTAGTGGAGGTCAAGTTGTGGAAGTGAAACTTCAACCACACTCAGTGATCAACCAATTAACTGATCAATCAGCTCAAAATACTTGTTGCATGGAGAGACTTTGAGTTACTTAGTTGAGATGGATATTACAAGGACATGTACTATCAGTTGTAGCATATTCCAACATGTACAAGTGGTGCATGCAGTTAGAGAATGACCTAAGGAAATTGTGCAATTCCAGATTGTGAAATTACAAAAAAATAGGGGCAATTTCCCATGGGAATATCACAAGGAAATAGGATCTTGGGATGGCTTGAAATTGGCTAAGTGTTGGCTAGGTTCAGTGAGTCAGGTAGAGGGATATACTATACACTTGCACGGTGTGATCAGGTTTGAACAAGCAAATGTGTTTCTTATCTATTCTCTGATTAATGCAATATAGATAGTAAGGGGTTTTGAGAAGTCACTTTCCCCTAGATAAATCTGTGTGCATGTGTGATGTTTTCTTTTGCATGTGTATGATTCTTGTTTTAGATGGTGAATTAACTTTCATAGATCAGTAGAGTATCTTCAAGTGTTTTGATTTAGCAAATTTCATTAGCAATATTGAATCTACACATTAATTTCTACATGGTATCAGAGTTGGAATCACTATAGAGTACAGATTTCAAACTTTTCATTGCAAGAGGTTCGAGTTTGAAAATCATGGTTGCAGGTTTTCTTCAATACTACGAAGATGGCTTTCAATGGAGTAAGGTTTGAGTATTCCCTTGAGGGAATCTCGAATTATGTTGCATGTAAGGACCACATGGAGGTAGTACTGGAGGATAATGGGTTTAAGGAATTCATTAATAATGATATTCTGAAACCAACAGCATATGATGCTAAAAATATGGAAGAATGGAAGAAGTGTGTTGCTAGGGCGAGGAGGATCATATTGGAGGGAGTACAAGACCATATTGTCTCAAATCTCCATTGGAAAGAGACTTTGTATGCAATGTGGAAAGCACTAATAGCTTTTTTCCAGAATAATAATAACCAAAGGAAATTGGCACTCAAGGACAAGCTTCGAAATATCAAGATGCAGAGGAATGAGACCATTCCACAATACCTTAGTAGGTACACACAGTGTCGTGATGAACTTTTTCAAGTTGTGGTTACTATAGTAGAGGATTATTTAGTGATTTTATCCCTTCTAGGCCTTCCTAAGAGTTGGCATGGCTACCAAGATTCGGTGAACGGGAGGGAGAAACTACCAAATCAGGAACACCTATTGTTTGATTTGGTACAGGAGGAAATAAGGCAGAATACCCAAGACAAGACTTCATCCAAGGGCAAGGATGAGGAGAATTATGCCTTGGCTGGAAAGGCAAAGAAAGGGAAAGGGAATAAATCCCAATCCAAAGAAAAATCTATTCAAGGGAGAAAGAAGAAAGACTTGGCCAAAATCAATTGCTTTCATTGTCATGAATTTGGGCACTTTGCAACTAAGTGTCCACGTAAGAAGGAAAGAAAGAAGATTCCAGGAGGAACAGCAGGTGGAGCCTTTGCTTCATAGTTCAAGCTTAATTTTACTCTCATTGCATGCATGGCCAACATAGTGATGGGAAGTGTGTGGTATCTCGACAGCGATGCCTCATTCCATATGACAGTGAATAGATATTTTTCAGTGATTTTGAGGAGAAGGATCTCCAAATGCACATTGAGATGGGAGATGATGGAAGGTACAATGCGATCGGGATTAGTACAGTCACCTTTTAGAGGGAGTTGATCCCCTCTCTCAGGCTCAACAATGTGATGTTTTTTCTGGGTCTAAAGATGACTCTTGTCTCCATTACAGTTTTGGAAGATCATGGCTATGATGTGATCTTCAGCCAAGGAAAGGAATTCTTGAGACATATAGCCATGGGATAGGTGAAGAATATCAAGGTTTGTGCGAAAAACCTCTAAAAGCTAGATGTGGAGAATTGTGATGCATTGAGAAAAAAGGTGAAGAAGGTACAAAGTCATGATGTCGAAGAACTTTGGCATAGAAGACTTGGCCATTTGCAACATGGCACTTTGAAGATCATGCAGCAGATTACCACAGGCCTACCCAAAGGTGAACTAGAGAAGCAGGATACATGCAAAGGGTGTACCTTGGGGAAGCAAGCATATGTATTTTGTCTCCATTGTCTGATTAATGCAATATAGATTGTAAGGGATTTTGAGTGGTTTCTTTTCCCTAGATAAATATTTATGCATGTGTGATGTTTTCTTTTGCATGTCTATGATTCTTGTTTTAGATGGTGAATTAACTTTCGTGAATTAGTAGAGTAGCTTTAAGTCTTGTGATTTAGAAAATTTCATGAGCAGTATCGAATCTACACATTCATTTCTACACATCATTCAACAGTGCTTGCATTGCTATGCATGTGAGGTTCCCAGAGTCAAAGACCCATGCATCCCTTAGCACCTAATTCAGTAGTGCTTCACTTTGGATGTGTGGGGGTACCTGATTTAGTCTATTTTTCAGAACCACTCCTGAGAGTGTAATAAGTTATCGTCATCAGCCATCAACATGTCAACCACATCAACACTGACTTGATTGGACCATTTCCCCTGTGATTTTAATAATTAAACATGTCCATCATAATGAGCATGGGATATGCATGCCTCATATAGACACCTTTTTTATTAGTAGTTCTTCATAGCATGGTTATATTTAATTCTCAATCAAGGATTTCCCTTACTCATCTCCACAATAAGTTACTTTATCTCTCAAAGAAGTTGATAAGACTCTCACTCATATCAGCAAAACATGATGTATTTTAGCTATACACTTTCTCCTAACCTCATACGTCAGGGGACAACTGTTATCTTATGAAATTGTACACTCATGTGTATGCATTAGAAGACACTAAAAGTTAGTGATCATCACATACAGAGGTGACATTTTTAGCTAGAAACACCATGAAGACCAAAAATTAAAAACTTTCCTAAGGTTCAAGTTAAAAAATTGAACTGCATGGGTGCACCATGGCTGGAAATTAATGGTCGTGTGGTTATTGCTTCGATAGTCGCGCAGTCGTGAAAATTCTAGTCAACACCTCAGGCCACAAACGTGCTTGAGAAACTCTCCAAATCTTGATATGATGGGCTAAACAATTCAAGCCTTGAGCCCCAAGAAGCCTTAAAGGCAAAGAATGGTAGCTCTCATCTCATTTATGAGGTGAACCACCACATTGATGAGCCAAGGAGAGGAGTGTCCAAGAAACTCTATAAATACAAGTTCAAGGAGAGCTAAAAACAAAGAAAAAGTAAAGAATTGTTATGTTGCCAAAATTGCTCCCTAGCAATCAAGCGTTTCATTGAGAAGAGGATTTCATCATTGAAAGAGTCTCCATACTTCTTTGAGAGAGGGGAATCTTGCAAGGAGATCTAGGAAAGGAACTTCCTTGTTGAGGATGTTTTAGCACCATAGCTCAAACAATTATCTCCAAGCGTCTTTCTATTCATCTATTTTATATCTTCTACATTCAGGAACCAATAAAGGGGACCCTTTTCCATTACCTTGTTGATATGTTTGCTTCATTAAGAGTTGTTCATGTGTTTTCTTCATAGTTTTTAGTTTATGTTTATGTATGCATTGTTTCCATTACTTTCAATGCTTTTCTTACCCATGTTTTTCCACTAACAACAACCAATTTCTTGTATTTTCCTTCTAAGGAACAACCATCTCCAAGGAAGGTGTCTTTGATACTTCATAGTAACAAACACACCATTACACTTTCGATGGCTTGTCTTCAGTCTTCTTCTTGACATTGTTTGGTATGAAATTTGCTATGTTGTGTTGTTGAAGTACTTTTTCCATAAAATCGGTTTTCTTCACCATACAAAAAATCTCCAAATGACATCCTCTAATTAAAATACTTGCACTTTTTTCTCTCCTTAAATTTTCTTTTCTTTGGTTTCAAATCTTCAATGTTTTCTCCATTTATATAATCAAGATCCCTTGTGTCATTCTTGTTCTTCTTGTTGTCATCCTTCACTGTAGGCACATGGGAATTGGAAGACTTAAGGACCCCATTTGAAAGGGATTATTATGTTCTTGTATCAAGGAGACAATAAAATCATCCATAGATGGCATATTCCATTTTTTATCCATGGAGATTCTAGTGGTATCGAATGAAGAGAAAAAACAGAATATTCAAGACCTAGTTTAGAAAGTACTAAGAGGATCAGTTGTTCCTCTTTCCTATCTATGCAACAAGATTTTACCTAAGTCATCAAATTTTTGAACATATATAAGAAATCCTATAGTGTCTCAAAATGGTTGGGATCTACATTGATAAACTCATTCTCCACTATATTTCCTATAACCTCATCATGTTTCCCAAACAGTCCCTCCAACTTGTCCACACATCATGAGGATTTGCACATGATTCTACATGAAATAATAAATTAGGGTAGATAGATAAAAACAATAGGCTTCATCCATTATATTTAATTACTTTTATTTTCAATAGTTAAATTTGGCTCTACTTCAATGCCCATAGTTATTTTATAGAGTACTTTCTTGCACAATAATAGTTGGTTCTTTAGCTTCCAATCAAAGTAATTGAAAGGAGTGAGGATAATGGCGATTACACACTAGTCCATTCTCTTTGGGATATTCTAAATTATTAAATCTATAATAAAATGTTATTATTCTTCACAAACTCACTAATTCTTTGATACCATGTATGATTTTAAGCATAAGCACCAAATCCACTTGTGTAAAAATACTAGACTAGTTAATGCATAACAAGAGAGAAATAGAGAATGAAATTACTAAAAAAATAGACTAAGTAGCTAAAGATACCAATTCAAAATACTCATAAAGTTTTGATTCATTATTCCTTGTTGTAAATACTCTTAAATAATCCTCCTTGAGAGGGAACCAATGTACACTAGGTTTTTGTAGTGCATGCTCGCTAGAAAATGGAAAAGCATTTTTCCTAGTTATCTAGTAATGTAAAATTAAAGTAGGATACCCAAAAATAGACTGAGAACCAGTTGTGCTCTACAAAAACCCCCCCATTTCATACAAATTTTATTTTAAAAACTATAATATGAAATGGGTCCCTTTTCATTTAAATTGGTATCAACTTATCATTATTCAAAAAGGTCCGAAACGAAATAAAACATTATAAAACCTTTTTGATAAACCAATTAATCGATCTTATAATAAAAAATGAGTAATCTTTTATTATTTCGATAAAGCGATCGCAAGATCGCATATCGCAATGACAAAGGATGCATGACCTAAAAGACCCATTGATTTTCTCGACACGACAATACACAAAAGGCTATCGGATATCGGGAAGGTAAGCAATCATAGCAAAAGGCCCCTTTTCGCTCTGATGCGATATCGCTATCGGCGATCGGGGATGTACCATGCATGCATCTAAGGCCCTCGCTCAAAACTCCCGATGCGAATTGGCGATATCGCTATCAGCAATCGGGGATTCTGAAAGGAACCAATATAACAACTTAAGCTTTCCCCCGATCGCCGATTGCGATAAAGCTAAAACGCAGATTTCAAAAAAGATTGGTAAAGCCGGGATATTTTATGGTTATTTAGTATTAAAGGCCTTTCTCTTCCCGATAGCGATTCACTTGCGCTCAACCGCCAAAACATCAAAGCCATGCTTAAATGAATCAATCGACCAATAAACGATATGATGAGCATTTAAAGGATTGACAGGTTTAAACGGCCATTTAATGAAACAGTAAGTCTAAAATTTCTACAGAGATTGCATCCGTGGCCACCTTAAGTTAAATCCTCCATTATTCATTGATTAATATATCTCATTCTTCTTTGGTTTGCGCTATCAATTCTCCGCATTACGTTCATTTTCACTCCTGTGCAGAGCTCTTCCGAAGCAGCAAATTCAAGCCAAATGGGGAAGAAATCTAAGAAAACTGCAACAACTTCCGCTTCGGCAGCTACAAGGCAACACACTGCCGATCCAGGAACAAGCAAAAAGGGACTAATATCTGACACTACATGTCTAGGACTCGGCAAAACTACTTGGTTGAGTACCTACAATCTGATTGAGGCCGAAGAGACTGAGGTAACAACAGTGCAAGCCACAGCAGACACGACTTGGAAGTCTGATGCTACTCTAAAGGATTTAGCCGACTCTTTCCTTCATCAGATAGCAGCCCGAGAGCAAATTCTCCCATATACAGATGTGGTGAGGTGGGCAATTGAAGAAATCCCAATCACAAACAGGACTTTTTGTACCATGGACAGGAGAGTCTTCGGCTCTTTTCAACCTGATGATTTGAGGCAAATGTACCATTTACCTGCACCGGAGAAGAAGTACAACAAGGCATTCTTCGAGAAATTCATAAATGAAAACGATATTGAATCAGAACCCATTCGGGATTGGAGGCAAAACCCAGCAAAACATAAGCATGAGTCTTCGGGTAAGTACTATGTCGATTCTTTGTGTTCTCCTTATTGTTATGCCGGGGTAATGATGTGTAGATTGTGGGGGTTACATGATTCCGCAAACTTCACTATAGAGATGGTTCCTTTGATGGAGGTGGCATGTAATAGTTAAATAATGGATTGGGGAACTATACTGTCTGATAAGCTAGCAACCGCAGTCCTTGAATTTAGAAACAAATCCCGCATTACTGAAAGGTTCATTCCCCCATTCTACTATAGTGCCTATATCTTGGACACCCTATGTTTTAATTCTGAATTTCCTGTACTTGGGTGGAGATGGACTCCACAAGACTCCATGCCCATTCATATATACCACCAGAAGTTATGGAAAGCCCACTATAAGCACCATTTATATCAAGTTTTCAATGGTTTTATGTTACCCATTCACTGTGCCATTTTTGATAAACCTGCTCCTAAGATTTCCTACCAAGCAGAGATTGACTTGACATCTGTAGGGAGATGGTTCGGAGAATAAAAATTCACCTACGTAAGAGTTTTCGGCAGCCAGGCCAAGCCTCATGTCCTCCCTTTGTATATACCCGATAAACTGTTAGCCCGGGAGGTAGCCTATCAGATTACATCCGAAGGAGTTACACAGACTCTAAGGAACAAAAAGAAGCAGGTTTGGCCTCCTTTTCCTCTAAGATGCGGTGTCTACGCTCTGCATGACTTTAAACATGCAGAGAAAGAAGCAGATAAGATTAAGGCACTGAATCTCGCTACTCTTCCTAATAGGCGATTTGATCCAAACAAAGTCGCCTACAATGCACTTGAATAGGCAAAGCTAACTAAATTTGACCATAAAGATGATATGTTTGATGACCTATTCTCCTCAGCCGAGTCACTATTTCAGGTTAAATCACTAGCCATAATGAAATATCAGGATGAGGGGTTAGTTGAATTTAACAGACTTAGAGAACAGAGGTTGCAAACTCTGCCTCTAGATCTGTTAGCAACGATCCCGATGACAGAATCAAGCGAGCCTGAGAACGACTCACTAAGGAACCTCTTGCTACATCAAAAGAGCCGGAGGAAGTGCAGAGAAAAGAGCAGGAGGAAGTGTAGAGAAAAGAGCAGGAAGAAGTGCAGAGAAGAGAGCAACAGGAAACACAGAGAAAAGAGCAGAAGCAGAGCAGCACGGAGGTGAATGTAGATGCCCAGATTGACCCGAAGTTGCTCCAGGAATGGCAGAAATTCGACTCAATCATAAGCAATCTTGAGAGCTCAAAGGAAGATGAAACATCAAAAGCGGCTGACACACAGGAGACAACATCTAAACAGGTTCCAAGTGGAACCAGCGGCCTACCCAGTTCTACAGGAATAGAGATAATTCCTAATGATCCTTCCGATCAGATTGTTTTTGCAAGTGGAGGAGATACCTCCATTGGATGTCTTTTACAGCCCAAAGCACAGGGCTGTAATAAAACGACAGCGGAAAAGGAGAAGGACTGATCAACCTTCCCTATTCCTGGAACAAACAGTGACAGCCAATGTGGTCTGGAAAGAGGAATTTGATCCTTCTGATGACCTTACTAAATTGTCCCAATATGCTGGAGCCTATTCGGTAGCCACCATGGACAAGGCATCAGAAGTGACTAATCTGTTAAGAGAAAAAGACCAATCAATCGCCTCATTACAAGTACAGTTATCGGAGGCACAGCAGAATGCAGAGAAACTTGAGCAGCAACTGTACACACAGCAACAAATAAACAATCAACTGAATAAACAATTGCAGGAAGAAAAACAAAGAATTGATTCAAGTGTCGTTCAAAAGCAGAAGGAGTTGTCGGAAGCGCTGGCAAAATTGAAAGCAATGCATGAACAGATGGGGAAATCTAAAGATGAGAAAATTGCTCAATTATCAGCCCAAGTAGATAAGACCAAGAATCTTCCACAGCTAGGTGAGTTCAGAGCCGAAGCATTACAGATTAAAAAAGCATTGGTGACACAAATAAGGCTGTTATGTCAACAAATCGCCCAATCAGAACCTTTATGTGACTTAAAAGCATCGATAAGTGATAAATCGGTTGATGCTAGAACAGACTTGGAGCAGGCCGATGAGACCTTGACCAATTTTCTTGAGTGGCAAGACACTGATGAGGGACAGGCATCTAATTTGCCAAAAATCCTAGAATCACATAAAGAGATCCTATTTATGGAATGGCAGTCCCAGTTAATGAAAGCAGAGAGAGCAGTTTCCAGATGCAAGTTAACCACAAGTAATTTGGTTGAATTGATTAATGATACTCTCTAATTATCTAACATGATCTCTCAATGTACCCCAGGTAAATTGCTATCGGCTAAAACATTGGAGCAGTCATGTTATCAAAAGCTGGAGAAAAATGGAAGATTAATCGCAGGAATTAATAGTTTGACTTGGGACACCTATTGGTTGTTCCTAGTCAAACCACACAGCCAGAGAGCCGCCCTCAAGTGCCTCACAGATGCAATCGAGTGTATCATTCCAGATATACAAGATGCCACCTATGCTGCCCAACTCAATTTCGTCTCAACCGACCACCAAAAGTGGAACCAATGCTTGCAATATGCCAACTCAAGTGTAAAGGCAAATAGCCTAAGTGATGAATCATGCTGTCGACTGCCGGATTACCGTGAGGAAGATATTCCGAATCAAGTTGTACCAATTAAGTAGGATTTTAATTTCATAGTTAGTTAGTTTTAGTCAAGTATTTATAGACCCTTTCAATGCATTGGAAAAGGTCGTAAGTTTTTGTATATGACTTAAACCTGAAGTTGCACTACTGTACTTCAAGCATATTCTTTTATAAAAACTGGGCCAATTATTCCAATTTTGATAACGAAGCTTTTATGTGAATGTGCACTACTGCCTTTGTTTAAAAGTATTTCTGCATCAGAAGAAGGAATTCAAATAGCGATTAATATTGGGAGTGATTTGCATCTCATATGGTACTACTATCTATGTCTGATTTCATTCTGTTTATGTGAATTGCTTTTTGATCGCTCTTGCTATTATCGGATATATTCGTGTGTTTTTAACAGCATTCTTTACAATTTCCACTATTGGATGTTTACAGCATGCTTTTCTTTCGTCATACATGTATCGGTAATATAAAAGGATAAGTGTAACAATGTTATGTTAATCACTTTGTTCAACTACTTGAACAAAGTAATCATTAAGTAAATGAATGTCTATGTTTATTGTGTAGAGTCATCTATATGCCTATCAATGATTAGAGATCATCAAGAGTTGCACTTAAGAGAATAGAAGCCTCCCGGGATAGAATAGACATTTATATTTTTGCTGATACATTAAGTCATCTATTCATTATCATTTATTAGAAACCAATCACTCATCCATCCCCTTTTATTCATTACTGGGAAACTAGTCCCATTATATCCAGTCGGAGCCACCATCCCAAACGGAAAAGGAGTTGTATTAAGGTCCGGACCGGGTGGTCATCCCCCAATGTTGATACAACGATTTTCGGGGCATCAACATTTTTGGCGCTAGAAGGAGGGCCTAACTATGAATGGGGAGCAAACCCAAATCCACAGACCATTCTGAGAGTAAATCTCCCTCCACCTCACCTCGTACTTCCCAATTGCATGTTGGTTCTCCAGTATCCAAGCAAGAAGGAGAGGGATCAACTACCACTACTCAAATCTATAATACTCCAGAACGATTATGTCTTGAATCCCCTGAAGTTCAGTTACTCATCCATAAACTTCAAGGCTTCTCGATAACACCACAGAAATCTGAAGTATCTCAAAGCAGTGAGACTTCGCAATTCAATCTACCTCATCCCCTCACTAGACTTCAGAGCGAAAAGCTCGGTATTGAACCCACTGAGCTGCCCTTACCTAAAAGGAAAAGGGCGAAGAAGAACACTGAAGGATCTGACAGTGAGGTGCTTTCATCCAAATCCTCCATCTCATCTTCCCCTGTGCGAAGTCAACCATCCACTCCCTCATTACATATTGTTTTTCATCAAGGATTAAGAACTTCAACATCCCAACCTGCTCAATCTTCGATATCAATTCCTTCCCAAACATCTGCAGTTTCATCAGCCATTTCATCCCTTACTGGTGTTTCAATGGCAAATCCATGGAATAGACCTGGTGCGATAAATATGCCTGAACCATTACATGCATTACCTGATGCTCTTGAAAAATGGCTACCCAAGTTTAATCCAGATGATGGAATATAGGTTGAGGAACATATTAATAACTTCATGTTATCAGTTAACTTGAAAGGAGTGATGGAGGAAGATGTTGTCGTTAGACTTTTCCCTTACACTTTGCAAGGATCAGTAGGATCCTGGTATTTTTCCTTGCCTTCTGGATCCATTACCAGTTGGACCATTTGCCAAGAGCAGTTTCTCACTAAGTATGGTGATGATAGATCTTTAGCCACATTAATAAAGTATCTCTCCAATATTAGAATAGAGCATAGGGAACCGATTAAAGAATTAAATGCGCGATTCAATAAACTCTTGAATAAAATCCCAACGGCCTCCAAACCAAGTGAGCAAATCAGAAGCGAGTGGTATATAACTACCCTACCTGCCAATATAGCTATTTTTGTAGACAGGGCCGGAAAACCAACTCTAGTTGAAAACATGAAAGAAGCACTTGTTGTGGAAAAATGTATTAATGCTCTAGAGAAGAAAGTTTCTCTTGAAGATAGAAAAGCCAAAAAAGTTTCTTTTAAAGATGATTCAAAGAAGAAAACCCCTAAAGATCCCTATGATATGGAAGGTCTGCAAAAAGTCCTTAAGACTTTATCAAATGAAATGGTTGAAATCAAAAAACAAGTAGCAGAAACCTCAACCAAAAGGCCCTTTAGAAATTTCAAGAAAACCGAATCAAAACCACCAAATGTTATATCTAATGCAGATTCAGATCCTGAGGAAGAGGAAACAATCTCACCAACTGATGAAGAAGAGGAAGTTATTGAATGCCATGGAATGTGGGATTTTATACTGCCTAACTCTGATAAAGAAAATGAACAAGAAGCCTTTCCTATCACCACTAGGAGTAAAGGTGCCCCTGAACCCGTCCAGGCAACTTCAAAGAAAAGAAGTGCAGGTGATACAACAACAAAGGAAAAGGTATCCACAAGGAAGCCAACTGCAACAGTTCCTCAAAATCAACCTTCAACCTCAAATATACCTTCAACATCTAAAACATTGGTAGTATCTGATTCAATGGATTACAATAGTGTTGATGATATGAAGAAAACTAAGGCAAACATTACTATGTTTGAACTTAGTAAACTAAAACATCAACAGAAATTGCTTCTCAAAGAATTGAATGTTGTTCCTTCCTCACCTCTTCCAAGTGCTAAAGCTGCAAATGATTCAGGACAACCACCTTCTAGCAGGATTGAAGCTACTGATACGATTCTGATTGGAGACAGATCCAATTCCCATACTCCTCCTTTCTTATTAACCTATGATATTTATAATCGTAATCTGCACAATTGTTTGATTGACTTAGGGGCATCCTCAAATATAATGCCAGCTTCGGTTTGTTCCAAACTGAACATTGAGCCCCAGAAATCTGCAATTCACATTGTACAGTTAGATAGAACCAAGGTACAGGTTGTAGGAGAAATTAACTCTGTAACTATCAGGTTATTGGCCGATCCACGAGTAGTTCAAAGAATTGATATCTTAATCGCTGATATACCTGAATTTTATGGTTTAATCTTGAGTAGGGATTGGTCCGAGAAGCTCCATGGGTATATTTCTACCGATTGGTCCCACATGTGGCTACCCTACAAGGGAAAGCCAAATCAAATAAAAATCAATCGGGAAAAGCACATGACCCACACTGTCACAGAGTTTGAACAGGAAAATCAACCAATAGCATTTAATAACAATACCTTGGGGAATTATTCGTCGGAATCATTCTTTGGAAACTTCACAACCCAACCATCTCCTTTCTTAGTAAACAATTTTACATCTCAGATCGAAAATTATTCACAAACAGATAGGTCAAGATGTTTTAATGATACTGAGAAAACTGTAAATAAAATTGTTGATAATTCTTTATTTTGGTCTTTATATTTTGATGGCTCTAAGTCTAACGAAGGCTCGGGAGCAAGATGTATCTTGGTTAGCCCGCAAGGAGAAAAAAAAATGTTGTCCTGTAGGTTGGAGTTTGAATGCACAAACAACACAGCTGAGTATGAAGCCTTAGTCCAAGGACTATATAAAGCGATTGGCCTTAAGGTTCAATATTTGAAAGTGTTCGGCGATTCAGAAATTATTATCAAACAGGTAAGAAATACGATTCATTGTCTTTCAAACCATCTCAAACATTATCAGTCGCTGGTACAAGAACTCACCTCGCACTTTTCGGAATTCAATATTTCTTCCATCCTTAGGTCTCAAAATTCAGCAGCCGACTTGCTAGCCAATGTTGCTTCCAAACTCCTACCTTCCGAAGATTATAGCCCAGATAGATTTTCAGTAGAATTTCTTTTTAGGTCGTCAATTCCTGAAAATGTCACTAATTGGAGAGTATTCAATCACGATGAAGACATTTTACAATTTTTGACTTCCGAAAAGTCCTATGATGATCAGATCATAGAGGAAAGGGATCATGATCTTCATATGAGAGAAAAGCATGAGGAAAACTCAATACCGAAGCTTGTGATGAACCTGGAGGATCTTTATGATATTAAAGACAGGTTTAAACCTGTGACCAATACAAAGCTCCAAAGTTCCACCTTGAGGTTTGAATTGATAAATCTTGGCACTGAGCAAAATCCTCAAAACATTAATCTAGGATTAGGACTTTCTGTTGAAGAAAAAACGGCATTCATTAGACTGTTAAGGAAAAATAAACATGTCTTCGCTTGGAAGTATGATGATTTAAAGACATATGATACGTCTATCATCCAGCATACCATTCCAATGCTTGCCGAACAAAAACCAGTTCAACAAAAGCTCAGGAAAATACATTCGAACTTAGAAAGTCAAATAAAATCAGAACTCAATAAACTCTTGAAAGCTAAGATTATTTTTCCCGTTCGGCACTCAAACTGGGTCTCCAATATGGTGCCTGTTAGGAAGAACAATGGCGACATCAGGATTTGTATAGATTTCAGAAATATGAATAAGGCAAGCCTAAAAGATAATTTCCCATTACCTACTATGGAACAGATACTCCATTCAGTAGCAGGCACTGAATTGATGTCCTTTTTAGATGGATTCTCAAGATATAACCAAGTTTTGGTCCATCCTGATGACAGACTCAAAACTACATTCAGAACAAAATGGGGAACTTATGCTTATCAGAAAATGCCTTTTGGACTTATTAATGCAGGAGCCACGTTCCAAAGAGCGATGGATATAGCTTTCAAAGGATTGATCAACAAAATAGTGGTTTTCTACTTAGACGATATTACTGTATTTTATAAAAAGAGATCCAATCATTTGCAAGATTTAAACCAAAACTTCGAACGTTGCAGAAGGTACGGTATTTCACTCAATCCCAAAAAATCCTTCTTCACTCTTAATCAAGGAAAGCTCTTGGGCTTTATTGTTTCCAAAGATGGCATTTATATTGATCCGGATAGGATTAAAGAGATCTCTGAAATCCCTTTTCCTCATAATAAAAAATCCATGCAGTCATTTTTAGGCCAAATTAATTTTGTCGAAAGATTTGTTCCAGACTTTTCTCACATCATTTTGCCACTACAAACTATGATTAAGAAAAATTCAGTGTTTAGATGGGGATCAGCAGAAAAGGAAGCGTTTGATTTAATCAAATAATCAATAATCAATGCCCTCGCTTTAAATACTCCTAATTTTTCTAATCATTTCACATTGTATACCATCGCATCCGATTCATCTTATGCAGCAGTACTCACTCAGATTAATGATCACAACTTGGAAGCACCCATTTCATTTTATAGTTCAAACCTGCAGGGTGTTGAACTGAATTACTCTGAAGTAGAAAAACAAGCCTTTGTTGTATATAAAGCTGTCAAACATTACAGACCCTTCCTTTTAAAATCCCATACAAAAGTCATAGTTCCTTTTCCAGCAGTAAGACAACTATTAATCCAAAGGGAATTAGGTGAAAAAAGGGCAAACTGGGTTACAGCACTTCAGGAATATGACTTGGAAATCAAGCCACAAAGATTGTTAGAGACCAAGTTTTTTGCAGGTTATTGGCAGGAGCATCCAACATTCAACAACCAGGTGATACAGAACATATCAAAGAAATCAATCGATAAGTATTACCGATTATGAATCACAATATGCAGACTTGATCTTTTATTTGAAAAATGGATATGCACCTCCTAACTTATCTTATAAAAGCAAAATGGCCATTAGATTGAAAGCAAGAAACTTCACAATCATTGATGATGTGCTTTTTAGGCAAAATTATGATTCAATTTTATTAAGATGCCTAGAAAAACCTGAAGCGCAAAAGGTTTTGCAGGAATTACATGATGGACCAGCAGGAGGACATTTTGGAGCTGACACAACAGCCCACAAAATCATTCATGCTGGATACTATTGGCCCACCCTGTTTAGAGATGCTCATGAATATGTAAGGAAATGCCGAAGTTGTCAAACTTCTAGTGGAAGACAAAGAAAGCCAGCTTTCCCTTTGCAACCAGTCAACATTGAACAACCATTTGAGCAATGGGGATTGGACATCATTTGAGAAATCAATCCTTATTCTTCCAAACAGCATAAGTATATCCTTACTGCCACTGATTATTTTACTAAGTGGGTTGAAGCAATTCCTTTAAAGACAACAAATTCTGAGGCAATTATAGAATTCATAGATCAATTCATCATTGTCAGGTTTTGTGTCCCAAATGCTCTTGTTTTTGATAATTCATCTTACTTCTCTGGCAATGCTATGTTTGATTTCTCTATTAAAAGAGGATTTAAATTGAAATATTCTACTGATTACTATCCCCAGGGTAACGGTTTAGCAGAATCTACCAATAAAAATCTAATTAAGATTATTAAGCGAACTATCGAACAGAATCATAAAAACTGGCACAAATCTTTAATATTCGCACTATGGGCTGATAGGATAACACAGAAAGCTTCCATAGGCTCTTCTCCATTCAATCTTGTATATGGGAAAGAAGCAGTGCTACCAACAAATCTTGTCCTTCCTTCTCTAGCCCTAGTTCAGTTTATTGAAGAAAGCCCTTCTTCTTCTATTCAACTTAGACATGATCAAATCTTAAAATTAGAAGAGGAAAGAGAAAAAGCCAAAGTTACTCATGCAAAACATCAGCAAATTATCAAGTCATCCTTTGATTCAACTTCATCCGGTTCAAAACAGTTGCAAGTCGGTGATTTAGTTCTGATATTGGACAAAGCCCATGAGGATAAAGGAAAACACACCAAGTTCCAGAAAATGTGGCTTGGGCCATTTCAGATCTGCGAGAAGATAGGCCATTCGACCTTCATATTACAAGATTTATCAGGTTTGAGAGATTCTCTCCCTGTTAATGGCCTCATATTAAAGAAATTCTTTAATTGAGGAGGTAACCCCTTCTCCTTTTTTAGTTTAGTGGAATTTGTAGTTTGTAGGACCATTAGGAAATAAAGTTGTAATGTATCTTCCATTGACCTTTGTTGTATTTAAAATTTGCTCAAAAGAAGTAGTGTTGATATTTGCTTTTAAAATAATAGAAGCCTTAAACAAAAGGGACAATTTCTAGGAAACTAGCTATAATTGCATTCTGAAACCACATTTCAATTTTTATGAACTCTTCTCAAGGTTTAGAATTATTGTAAATCATTTTATGTTTTCAAATTGCTCACAAAAAAGGTTATCAATATCAAAACAGAAACTAATCCAATTTCAGCATCTTCAACTCTTACCCCGTCATCCATCCTCTCTTAAGGAGAAAATTGTCCATCCCATTCATTGAAGTTTGTGATTACTCAGAGTGTAATTCTAAAATACTTGATATAAAAGATAAGGGGTCTTATTACAAACCTGCTTACCATGATCATCGGGAAATAGTTTAACCGACATTACCAATACTGCATACCAAAACAGGGTAATGGCTTAGAATCATAAGACAAGGGGTCTCATCAAGAGCCAGCTTGTTCGGTTAGATTACTACCAGTGAATGGCATTGTCAAAAAAAAGCTGGCCACCAAACCAAGAAAATGGCTTTTTATCTTACAAAATAACAGAAAAATGCAAAGAGATACAAAATATGAAAGCATGTTTTGAATTCATTCTGTCAATCATACTCTGAAATGGATGGGATAATGGACAATAACGTGGTTAAAAGGTAACCCTGTCGAAACTATGAATGTTTGCTGGCAGCAGAGGCTCTACCTATGACAAAGGAGTCAATTCTAAAGCTGATTTGGAAAGGTTTTCTGTTTTATCATTATCAACCAATAGAGGCCAATTTAAAACTTAGAATGTATCTAATTTTAACAAGAGAGGAAATTAGCAAAGATAAGTTTTATTTTATTTGGAATGTATATATACCTAGTTATATTAGAATTTTCCTCTTTGATGAGATTCCTATTTAAATAAATTTTAAGTATTTCAGTACTTTTCAAAGATAACTGTTTCTCCCAGCGAATCGCCAATTGTTGTGCTCTACAACAACCCCCCCATTTCATACAAATTTTATTTTCAAAACTATAATATGAAATGGGTCCCTTTTCATTTAAATTGGTATCAACTTATCATTATTCAAAAAGGTCCGAAACGAAATAAAACACTATAAAACCTTTTTGATAAACCAGTTAATCGGTCTTATAATAAAAAATGAGTAATCTTTTATTATTGCGATAAAGCGATCGCAAGATCGCATATCGCAATGACAAAGGATGCATGACCTAAAAGACCCATTGATTTTCCCCGACGTGACAATACACAAAAGGATATCGGATATCGAGAAGGTAAGCAATCATAGCAAAAGGCCCCTTTTCGCTCCGATGCGATATCGCTTTCAGCGATCGGGGATGTACCATGCATGCATCTAAGGCCCTCGCTCAAAACTCCCGATGCGAATTGGCGATATCGCTATCGGCAATCAGGGATTCCGAAAGGAACCAATATAACAACTTAAGCTTTCCCCCGATCACCGATTGCGATAAAGCTAAAGCGCAGATTTCAAAAAAGATTGGTAAAGCCGGGATATTTTATGGTTATTTAGTATTAAAGGCCTTTCTCTTCCCGATAGAAATTAACTTGCGCTCAACCGCCAAAACATCAAAGCCATGCTTAAATGAATCAATCGGCCAATAAACGATATGATGATCATTTAAAGGATTGACAGGTTTAAATGGCCATTTAATGAAACAGTAAGTCTAAAATTTCTACAGAGATTGCATCCGTGGCCACCTTAAGTTAAATCCTCCATTATTCATTGATTAATATATCTCGTTCTTCTTTGGTTTGTGCTATCAATTCTCCGCATTACGTTCATTTTCACTCCTGTGCAGAGCTCTTCCGAAGCAGAAAATTCAAGCCAAATGGGGAAGAAATATAAGAAAACTGCAACAGCTTCCGCTTCGGCAGCTACAGGGCAACACACTGCCGATCCAGGAACAAGCAAAAAGGGACTGATATCCGACACTACATGTCTAGGACTCGGCAAAACTACTTGGCTAAGTACCTACAATCTGATTGAGGCCGAAGAGCCTGAGGTAACAACAGTGCAAGCCACAGCAGACACAACTCGGAAGTCTGATGCTACTCTAAAGGATTTAACCGACTCTTTCCTTCATCGGATAGTAGCCCGAGAGCAAATTCTCCCATATACAGATGTGGTGAGGTGGGCAATTGAAGAAATCCCAATCAAAAACAGGACATTTTGTACCATGGACGCGAGAGTCTTCGGCTCATTTCAACCTGATGATTTGAGGCAAATGTACCATTTGCCTGCACCGGAGAAGAAGTACAACAAGGCATTCTTGGAGAAATTCAGAAATGAAAACGATGTTGAATCAGAACCCATTCGGGATTGGAGGCAAAACACAAGCATGAGTCTTCGGGTAAGTACTCTGTCGATTCTTTGTGTTCTCCTTATTGTTATGCCGGGGTAATGACGTGTAGATTGTGGGGGTTACATGATTCCGCAAACTTCACTATAGAGATGGTTCCTTTGATGGAGGCGGCATGTAATAGTGAAATAATAGATTGGGGAAGTATACTGTCTAATAAGCTAGCAACCGCAGTCCTTGAATTTAGAAACAAATCCCGCATTACTGAAAGGTTCATTCCCCCATTCTACTATAGTGCCTATATCTTGGACACCCTGTGTTTTAATTCTGAATTTCCTGTGCTTGGGTGGATATGGACTTCACAAGACCCCATGCCCATTCATATATAGCACCAGAAGTTATGGAAAGCCCACTATAAGCACCATTTATATCAAGTTTGCAATGGTTTTATGTTACCCATTCACTATGCCATTTTTGATAAACCTGCTCCTAAGATTTCCTACCAAGCAGAGATTGACTTGACATCCGTAGGGAGATGGTTCAGAGAATAAAAATTCACCTATGTAAGAGTTTTCGGCAGCCAGGCCAAACCTCATGTCCTCCCTTTGTATATACCCGATAAATTGTTAGCCCGGGAGGTAGCCTATCAAATTACATCCGAAGGAGTTACACAGACTCTAAGGAACAAAAAGAAGCAGGTTTGGCCTCCTTTTCCTCTAAGATGCGGTGTCTACGCTCTGCATGACTTTAAACATGCAGAGAAAGAAGCAGATAAGATTAAGGCACTGAATCTCGCTACTCTTCCTAATAGGCGATTTGATCCAAACAAAGTCACCTACAATGCACTTGAGCAGGCAAAGCTAACTAAATTTGACCATAAAGATGATATGTTTGATGACCTGTTCTCCTCAGCCGAGTCACTATTTCAGGTTAAATCACTACCCAGAATGAAATATCAGGATGAGGGGTTAGTTGAATTTAACAGACGTAGAGAACAGAGGTTGCAAACTCTGCCTCTAGATCTATTAGCAACGACCCCGATGACAGAATAAAGCGAGCCTGAGCAGTGACTCACTAAGGAACCTCCTGCTACATCAAAAGAGCCGGAGGAAGTGCAGAGAAAAGAGCAGGAGGAAGTGCAGAGAAAAGAACAGGAAGAAGTGCAAAGAAGAGAGCAAGAGGAAACACAGAGAAAAGAGTAGAAGCAGAGCAGCACGGAGGTGAATGTAGATGCCCAGATTGACCCGAAATTTCTCCAGGAATGGCAGCAATTTGACTCAATCATAAGCAATCTTGAGAGCTCAAAGGAAGCTGAAACATCAAAAGCGGCTGACACACAGGAGACAACATCTAAACAGGTTCCAAGTGGAACCAACGGCCTACCCAGTTCTACAGGAATAGAGATAATTCCTAAGGATCCTTCCAATCAGATTGTTTTGCAAGTGGAGGAGATACCTCCATTGGATGTCTTTTACAGCCCAAAGCACAGGGCTGTAATAAAACAACAGCGGAAAAGGAGAAGGACTGATCAACCTTCCCTATTCCTGGAACAAACAGTGACAGCCAATGTGGTTTGGAAAGAGGAATTTGATCCTTCTGATGACCTTACTAAATTGTCCCAATATGTTGGAGCCTATTCGGCAGCCACCATGGACAAGGCATTAGAAGTGACTAATCTGTTAAGAGAAAAATACCAATCAATCGCCTCGTTACAAGTACAGTTATTGGAGGCACAACAAAAGGCAGAGCAACTTGAGCAGCAATTGTACACACAGCAACAAATAAACAATCAACTGAATAAACAATTGCAGGAAGAAAAACAAAGAATTGATTCAAGCGCCGTTCAAAAGCAGAAGGAGCTGTCGGAAGCGCTGGAAAAATTGAAAGCAATGCATGAACAGATGGGGAAATCTAAAGATGAGCAAATTGCTCAATTATCAGCCCAAATAGAGAAGACCAAGAATCTTCCATAGCCAGCTGAGTTGAGAGCTGAAGCATTACAAATTAACAAAGCATTGGTGACACAAATAAGGCTGTTATGTCAACAAATCGCCCAAGCAGAACCTTTATGTGACTTAACAGCATCAATAAGTGATAAATCGGTTGATGCTAGAATAGACTTGGAGTAGGCCGATGAGACCTTGACCAATTTTCTTGAGTGGCAAGACACTGATGAGGGACAGGCAGCTAATTTACCAAAAATCCTAGAATCACATAAAGAGATCCTATTTATTGAATGGCAGTCCCAGTTAATGAAAGCAGAGAGAGAATTTTCCAGATGCAAGTTAACCACAAGTAATTTGGTTGAATTGATTAATGATACTCTCTACTTATCTAACATGATCTCTCAATGTACCCCAGGTAAATTGCTATCGGTTAAAACATTGGAGCAGTCATGTTATCAAGAGCTGGAGAAAAATGGAAGATTAATTGCAGGAATTAACAGTTTGACTTGGGACACCTATTGGTTGTTCCTAGTCAAACCATATAGCCAGAGAGCTACCCTCAAGTGCCTCACAGATGCAATCAGGTGTATCATTCCTGATATACAAGATGCCACCTATGCTGCCCAACTCAATTCTCGTCTCAACCGACCTCCAGAAGTGGAACCAATGCTTGCAATATGCCAACTTAGGTCTAAAGGCAAACAACCTAAGTGATGAATCATGTTGCCGACTGCCAGATTACCGTGAGGAAGATATTCTGAATCAAGTTGTACCAATTAAGTAGGATTTTAATTTCATAGTTAGTTAGTTTTAGTCAAGTATTTATAGACCATTTCAATGCATTGGAAAAGGTCGTAAGTTTTTGTATATGACTTAAACCTGAAGTTGCACTACTGTACTTCAGGCATATTCTTTTATAAAAACTGGGCCAGTTATTCCAATTTTGATAATGAAGCTTTTATGTGAATGTGCATTACTGCCTTTGTTTAAAATTATTTCTGCGTCGGAAGAAGGAATTCAAATAGCGATTAATATTGGGAGTGATTTGCAGCTCATATGGTACTACTATCTATGTCTGATTTCATTCTGTTTATGTGAATTTTTGTTTGATCGCTCTTGCTATTATCGGATATATGTGTGTGTTTTTTAATAGCATTCTTTACAATTTCCACTATTGGATGTTTACAGCATGCTTTTCTTTCGTCATACATGTATCGGTAATATAAAAGGATAAGTGTAACAATGTTGTGTTAATCACTTTGTTCAACTACTTGAACAAAGTAATCCTTAAGTAAATGAATGTCTATGTTTATTGTGTAGAGTCATCTATATGCCTATCAATGAACATAGATCATCAAGAGTTGCACTTAAGAGAATAGAAGCCTCCCGGGATAGAATAGTCATTTATATTTTTGTTGATACATTAAGTCATTTATTCATTAGCATTTATTAGAAACAAATCACTCATCCATCCCCTTTTATTCATTACTGGGAAACTGGTCCCATTATATCCAGTCAGAGCCACGATCCCAAACGGAAAAGGAGTTGTATTAAGGTTCGGACCGGGTGGTCATCCCCCAATGTTGATACAACGATTTTCGGGGCATCAACAGAACCTAAAATAGGGTTTACTAAATATTATCATATTCAAAAATAAGTTATAAATAAAGAGTAGACACCCTCATGCAACTCCTAATTTAGAAATAGCAAGAAACTTCCAAAAGTTAAACTGAAAGTCAAAGGATATGGTTGATAAGTGAGTGGATAAGGTTGTGATAAGGTAGTCTCCCAAAAAATAAAGGGAATGTGCATTAGTTATTAGAGACCCTATGGAAAAATTCATGCACAATAATGGAGAGAAAAATTCCATATCAGTAACCAATCACAGCCACACATAATCATAGTTTTCGCCCCTGCTAAAAACAGGCTTTCTAAATATAGAAAATTGTTAAGAATAGAAGTTGATCCCAAATGGTAGGTTATGTCTAGAAATGAAAGAAAATTGGTCATATGTGGCCTTGAAATTGTATGGAAGAAGTTAAAATGAGTTCTTAAGTGAATTCCTAATGAGTTCCTAAGTGTGCATGTACCCCAAAAATCACTTTCACTTGAAGGGAGAAATGTAAGACATGTATGACATACTTGGGGGTGTGAGTGGTTAAATATTAATCGACAAACCTGTTGACATTGTGATTAAAACCCTCCAAAACTTTTCCTACACTTGAATTTTGGAGCCTACTAAGGATCTTCCAGTCTGTCACCTTATGGTTACTCCATGGTCAAATAATGTTTTGTAAAGGGCTTAATTCTTCTTCCTGGTTTTCAACTATCAAGTCACTTGATCACACATGCTCAATCCTCATTGAGTTCATGAAAACATTTCCTTTATGAAAGCTTAAAAAATCATAGCACCATCTATTGAGGAAGTGTCTGTGCAATTCCAACTCATGCTCATGGTCAGTGTGCACTTTCAATGACAATCTCCCTCGCTTTTATTTCGTTTGTAATTTTTTTCCAATGAGTTTTCTTAACTATTGCTTTTGCGCACCATCACTTTTGCAAGTTTCACTTTTACATTCACAGCTATAAATTTTGATTTATTTAACTTTAATAAGTGTTGTTTTCATGTTTTCTCCGCTCTGGCATGTGTCGCTTTCAAGGTCATTTTCATTTTGCAAGTGTTCTTCATGTTTTCCTCCTGTCGCGGGTGTCACTTTTGTTGTTTTTACTCCTGCACATGTCCCACCTTTACGTATCACCAAAGTTATTTTTTTCACACTCTTCTTCATGATAAGGTCCTATATATCATTATAATATGTGTTAGACACATTCCTACAGCTTAGCACACCTTTAGGTCATAGGCATAACTTTTGTTCTAGGTGTTGTAATGTGTCGTTTCAATTGTCGCACTTAGAAATAAGTGTTGCTTTGTTGTCATTTCAAAGTGTGAATTGATGCTCATGAGTCTTGTATATTCCTTTGGCTTATTTTGATGGAATTTATGTTTGTGACCCATGTTTTAGTTATGTTAAGATGCATTTCATTCTCTTACCATGTTGTTCCCACACTTAACTATTTCGAGAACTCTTCTTGGTCCTTCAATCCAGTACAAGTTGTGAAGTAATTAGCCCTCTTACCAAGTGAGGATATTAACCTATTTATGGGCCTCAATGATGCAATCTTACTCACCAATATTGGTGCATTAATTCCTCCACAATATCACCTCAAAATCACTGCACATTATGAACCTCCCAAGGGCAGTCACTTAATCATTCTTGCTTAGAATGACTCACTACACTAAGTTTTGGTCAACTATGCCTTTCATGACACATAGAACACTCCTAGATAACAACATGGACCACTTATACCCTCTTTTAGAGGAAAAACATGCAATGCAAAGGCCCTCCTAGCCTCCCAGTGTAGTGAAAACCCTCCTAGGAAAAGTGGCTTCCTTTCTATGGCTTCTCTCAGTGAAAAGTGCATTCCAAATAAACAAGCAACCACTTTTGAGTCAAAATTCACTAGACAATAAGGAAAATTGCATTCCAAATCAACAGTAACACCATTTTTTAGTCAAATTTCTCTTTCCTTAATTCCTTTTCTCCCTTTGAGTGCATAGCGTAGTCCTAAAGCCTGAAGCCTTCCCCCTTCCCTATTATGAATTGTGCCCTGCGCCCTCTAAGAGTACATAGCGCACTCCCAAGCATCATCCTCTCCTTCCATTTCCGAACTACACCCTTAAAGTAAGACTTCCTCCTTTTTGAGCACATG
Organism: Pinus tabuliformis; assembly: GCA_031772625.1. Taxonomy (NCBI): domain Eukaryota; kingdom Viridiplantae; phylum Streptophyta; class Pinopsida; order Pinales; family Pinaceae; genus Pinus; species Pinus tabuliformis. Next base: position 2,039,473,409 of record CM062817.1, on the reverse strand, counting down.
GTGCATCACCAACCAACATCATGGTCCCTTCAGCCTTTAGCTTTGTGCCCTTCTTGGCTTCTCTTGAGTGCACAATGCACTTGGGAAGGCCCAATCTTGACCCCTTCAACCTTTGGACTTGTGCCCTACACCCTCCTTAGATCCTCTTTATAGTACAACAACAATTATCATTGGAGCCTTCTTAGTCAACTTATGAGTTCAACTGTGATTTTCCCCATCAAGCCTCCTTCTTTCAATCCTCTCAAGCGCCTATTAGGAGTTGATCAGTCCATTAGCTAGGTATTTATGGAATAGATGGTTTTAAGGCTAATTTTTCCTTTTCCTAAATGTTTTCGGTTGGCAGGAGTACCTTCTTAGCATGACAAGGTGATGCTCAAAGAAGATAGCAAGGAGAAAACATAAAGGAACACCTATAGAGAAGAAGAACAAAAGAGAGCCATTGTGGAGACATGAAGCAGATCATGAACCAAAACAAAAAGAAGACATTGCATAATGACTTAGAGGATTCCAAAGCTCATCCAAGACCATTTGGAGGGTGAATATAAGACACAAAGAGCATCTTTCATGAAGATGAGGCATAGATAAAATCTACCATCAAGAATGTAAGATGAAGCAGCAAAGAAGACAGCTTGGCATTGCCACCTCATCATGAAGTCCATGTCATCATTGTCAAGTTGTAACTTGTACGAGTGTCATCATAATGGTCAATGTGTTTCCATGTTTCATGTCACATCATGTGGAATGTGATGATGTAATTATTAAGGGGGAAAGGAAAAAATGTAATGTGTGGAAGTCCAAGAGTCATATGTGGAATATGAATAGTCACATAGTCATATATGGAAAAAAGAGTTGTATAGGAGTCAAAAAGTCATTTAAAAGTCTAAGAGTTGTTTAGAAATCCAAATTACACACTAGAAGTCAAAGAGTCATGAGGGTAATCCAAGATTCATGAGGATATGAAAGGTCATTCCTATTGTTATAAAATCAACCTCATAAGTCGAGCAAAAGGATTTTGGAGGCTTAAGCTTTGGAGAGATAGTCTTAGCTTCTCTACTTGGCATAGAAGAGAAAATTATTCTTTGGAGAAGCAAGAAGTGAATTAATGTTCCACTATTGGAACTAGTACCTCGTCATTGTAATTGTGTACTTGGATATTTCACCTAATATAAACTTAATGATCCAACACATTTTCATGCATGTATCGTGAATGTTTAGGACTATTATTGGGATGTTTACGGTATATGTTGTGTTCATATGTACTAGAGAAATTGAACTATTTCAATGGCTTGATACTCATCTTTTTGAACGTGCGTTGTATTTGTGAACTATTTTTCTAACGAATATTTTCATACTCTCATGTTTCTCTCTTAGGTTAGTACTATTACTTCCTTCCAGAGACTCACTCTCCTCTCCCACTTGTGAAGGTCTCCTTTTACACATTGCAATCAGTGTTTCACAATGCCAACTTGCTTGTTCAAGGGTTATGTATATAATCTCTTATGTTATCTGTTGAAACCAAGTCGAACCTTTGTGTTATGGTGGTAGGGTCGATACTTCGGATGAGGCTCCTACTCCAAAAGGTGTGAGGTCTAATTGGAACTTCACATGAGGGAGACCCCCTATATGTTGGTCGTATCCAGTACCATCAACATTTTGGCACTAAAAAGAGGGCCAGATAACAATTTGTGCCTGTTGAGTCTGTTTGAATCATAATCATAGAGTGTTTTTCTAACCTATCCCCTAAAAATGAATTAATCTCCACTGAAATTATTCATGTCTTGCCTCAATTTAGGTTTGATAGTGAGGTTGGTACATTTTTATCCAAACACATAAATTATTTTCTTGGGTTTTGTAAATCTATTGAAATCGATGATGAATACATTGTGTTTATTCTATTCACCCTTACTCTTGAAGGTTGTTTTGATCAATGGTGTCATACCTTACCATCTGCCTTTATTCATTCTCTTAATCAATTTCTAAAGGAGCTTCATCAATATTTTGATAGGTATGATTACTGAAATGTTTATAAAAGAATAAATCAACTTATAATGAATCCTAATGAATCAATTAATGATTTTTCTAATAGATTCCTTCACTTATGTTATGAGTTTCTTGAAAAAATGTGGATTGGGATTTATTTAAGCAAAAGTTTGAACATTTGGTTCAAATCTATTTGAATCAGTATGAATCTAAACCCCCAAATGTTCCTACTCTCCCAAATTTTGGAAAATTTCAAAAACCTCTAATTTCAGAGGAGGAACCTACTTTTCCTTTTGTTCCTTGTCCTCCTTTTCTAGTACCAATAGGGGTGTCGTTATGTATTAACAACAAAGTTGTGAAATCTAGAAATCAAATTCCTAATCCATCTGCTCAACCTCCTTCCATTTTCCATAAGTCAGATCCTATGGAGGAAACTTTGGAATGGTTCATGGAACCTAAGGTGAAGGCTAATCCTATTAACACTCATAACCCCAGTCTTGAATCTGATTTTGATACTTGCCCTCCTCAATTATCTCTTTCTCATGATCCCTTGCCGCTTGATTTTCTTGATCAATCTCTTCCATATCCAAACAGTGAACAAGTGCAAGGTAGTCATTTCTCGCAAGTAGAGGAGAGGGAAAATGAGGATTATTTTGATATTTCTTCTCTTTTCCAAAATCCTTCGTGTCAAGATAATGTTCCTCCATCCTTGGTTGATTTTGAGTCTAGGAATCTAGTAATGAAATTGTTTTTCCTCATCAATATGAAGTCTTAGACAACCTTCTTTCTATTGATTCTGACACCATTATTGTATGCAATGATGGTTTCCCAAGTGCAACATTTGATCTTCCAATTTCTCAAGAAAACTTTATTTCGAAAGATTTAGATCTTGAATCTAATTCGGTTAAAGAAGATGTTCTTATTGAAACTTCCTCTTCACCTCACTATCCCTTGTGTTATGCTTTTTGTAACGCGCTCATTTGTGATGAAGATACTCCATGCTCTCCAATTTCATCATCTAATGATTTGGAATTTGAATTGACACAAGGTAGTGGGTAGTGGGATCATCCATGTTCAAGAAAAAGGTATTGAAATCATTGAGTGCCCTATCCATCCCTTATCATTTCCAATTTTGCATGAACAAAATCCTTCTATTCATGGTACTCATGATGTTCATTCAATCTATTTATCCCTAGGTGTTCATCGCTCAAGTAATTTGTTCGTCAAATATGTAAATACTAATCAAATCAATAATATGGATGGTTTCCATTTGGATAATAGTGATCATGTTAATTTTACTAGTGGTAGTTGTTCACACACCATGCATGATCTAATTCAATCTTCAAAATGCAATTCTATAATTCTTGGAAGTTCTGAGACTCGTCAAGGAGTTGAGGCACTTCAACTTTCGTTGATGGTTATGTCAGGTTCTCACAACTCTGGTGAGATCCCTAAAATAAGTCAGGTCTAGATTTTCTAGGAAAATTCTTTTCTTTGCATGGTATTACTGAATCCAAATTCCTTCTTGAGTTATGTTTGTTATTTTGAATATATCTCTTTCAACTTTCAAGATTTAGTTTCTGATCAGATTAAATATTCTATTTCAATTACTTCATCTTCATGCAAATCTCTTGTATCAAACTCAGATTTGTAATGTATACTTGTTGTCGCCAATTTGACCCCTATTTAATTATTGGTTCCTTTTGCCAATTTCACTTTTTACCTTTTCTCATATTCTCATAATCGAAAATTACTTCCACAAAATTTCTTATTTGACCTGCATTAAATTAATTGTTATAGTAATCATCATAACTTACAAAAAATATTATTACATTAAATGAAAATATTAAATTCTAATTTTAAATTCATTTTTGCATAAAAAACTCTAACTATAAATTATAATTATTATTCTAATAAATATTATTATTAAAATAATTACAAAAATTAATAATTATAAATTAAACCAATATTAAATAAATAAATAAATAAAACAAAATTACAGATGAATTAAACATTCTATTAATAAACATTAATTAAAAAATAAATTAATAAAAATACAATTCAAATTAATAAAACATAACACAAAAAATTTATATAAATTAACATCATACAAATTAAACGAAATATTAAATAATTTTAATAATTTTAAACTAAAACCTACCCTATTCACCTTACCTTACCTTACATCTACCTCATGTAACACATTAAAATAGTTTGGAACTAACAAATTTGTGCTTCCACTCAACGATTATTTAAAAGGGTCAATGATATAAGTATTTACCACATGAAAATGTATCATTAAAAAGCCATTAATAAATATTCGTGGCAATGAATTTTAAAACACCCTAAATGTTATTAAAACATTTATTTCAAAGTTCTAACAAATTTTAATGCCCACAACATTTATACCAAAACATGAATCGAATGTTGAGTTTAAATGAAAGGACCATCGAGCTTGATAAGCAACTTAAACCACTTAAATTTTATAATATTATATTTATTTATATATATAGATATCAAGGTTCATATTTATAATACATGTATTATATTAAAGTTCATATATATTTATTTATATATATATATATATAACTTAGGCTTTTTGATAAGTAATTCGGGCTTCTTAAGGATTTTTGCTTTACCATGGGTATGACTGTTAACACTGACAAAACAAAAGTTATGATTATCAAATCCAAGAAGGACACTTACGCTAATTTTATGTATGACAATAATAACTTGGACGAAGTGTATTCTTACAAGTACCTAGGAATTGATATTCATCACAAGCTCAACTGGAACCATAGTATTGAGAAAAGGATTAATGGGGGGTGGAAAACTTATTTTGGTCTTGAAAATAATTGTAAAATAGCAAACCTCGTAATGTGGGATAAAAAGAAGTTCCTCTTTGAAACTTTAGTCACTCCTATTATCTTATATGGTTGTGAGGTTTGGGGTTGCAGCATCTTTAGAGAATCATGGAGAAAGATTGAGCAAATCCAGAAGCGTTTTATAACTTATAACTTGAAAATTAAAAGTAATTCACCCTATCATATTCTCCTTATAGAAGCAGGTCTTCTCCTATTGAGAGCCTATCTATGATTAGGTTTCTGTTTTACAAGCGCAAACTCAATAACATAGACGATCATAGACTTCCTAAGCTAGCTTTAAATTACAGCCAAAACCACCTAAGGCTCAATCGGGGGTGGCATAAAGACACAAGGGCCTGGTTAAACTATTGGGAGATCAACGAAAATGATGCATTGCAAAACATTAATAACATTAAAGATATTGTTACTTCTAATTTCAAAGAAAAAATGTGGTGTGAGAAATATTTAGCGGCTAAAAGAAAATTAAGTTATTATAAGAAGGTCATCAACCCCACCCTAGAAGATCAAAAGTATCTCTCTATTTTAACTAGCTCAAAGAAGAAAAATAATATAGCAAAGATTAGAACGAATTCTCATGAGCTCCATAGTGAAACAGGGCATTGGGCAGTTCCTAAAACACCATGGTTTGAAAGGATCTGCCATATATGTGAGAATAGGAACATCGAGGATGAAAACCACTTCCTCTTAGAGTGCCCCGCGTACAGCCACATTAGATCTTAGTTCCGCAATCTTTGTTACAATACTGGCCTTCCTAGCCTTTTACAATGTCAAAATTATAGTGAGCTTGGGAGGCTTCTCTCCAAGATTTTTGAGCATAGGAATAAAATCTTAAATCAAAATAAATAATTTGTTTCTTTAGATCCGATAGACCAAGTTTGGTCTCAGCAGACATTAACCACCACCACCATCATCATCATCATCATATATTATTTAAAATTAAATATGTATATATTTATTGAAAAATGTGTTTATATCAAAACATAATGAATATTTAAAATTTAAACTTAAAGTTATATTTTTCAGATTTTATTTTTATGGAACTAATAATTAGTTGAAGAAATTGTGTAGGCATTAATTTAGCAAAGGAGAAGTGTTGAAGTTCATTACAAATTTAATAGAGAGGCAAAGACAAAAATTCATTGTTTCTAAAGGGAAAACAAAATTTAATTTAATATTTTTTTTTTTAACTTGTGTATCTGGAAAATAAGTGCATGTTAAATACATATGTTATGACCTAATGTTTTATATAGTGAGAAAAATTTACTGGGTCTCACCCAAGGTAAAAACTAAATTTCATTAATAATGTACTTGAGATAATGAGGAAAACATTATGAAGGGTGAGTTATATTTTGATTCATTTATTAGAGAATTAATTATTATCATTTCTTTTAATTCAATGATATTACTCAAATTATTTTAATGTGGAGAATTCGAGTGGAGATTTATTTAAATGGTAAAATATGTATTATAGTCAATCAAAATAATAACTATCAATGTAATTTTGTTTGGAAGTTACCAGAACTAAAACTAAAATGAACTTCTAGGCATTTAAAAGAAGAGGTAGAATATTGTTCCAGGAACTTTTTGGGGGTAGATTAAAGGATGGTGGTGCAATGGAGATGAAGACCTATTGTTTTTAAGGTTATCATGTACCTGCTACAGTGGTGTTGTTAATTGTCACTGTGAGGATTTTATTTAATAATATATATTTATTTCTTTTCTTTATGTGTGTTGTTTTTATGTGAGGTTTTATTTACTGGTTCATTGTGCAGGTTATTGATATAACATTATCATTCAACAATATTGCATGCAATAATGATTTAAATACTTGAATACTTCTCATTTAAAGCTTTTTTAAAATTATATTTGAATTTATTTGTTGCAGAACGAAATTCTAACAATACATGTTATTTATGATTTTATTTGCACATAAATTTAAATACCATAAAACCAGTCCTCCTATTTTATTTTTTATTGTTAATTTATTTTTCATTTTTCATTTCTTTATTTTACTTGTAATTTGTGGTGATTAGTAATGCTTTGAAATGATCAAATTGATTAATCTTCCATAGTTTTTCCTCCAATATTTACTATTTAGAAAAAATAATTCAATTAATTTAATTGTTTTGTTGTAGGATGAATAATAATAGCACTTGATGTCATATTGTTTCAACTACAAAATTACTATTAAATGCATTTAAACCAAATGTTCTTAACTTTTGTCTTTTCATTTTGTTTTTATTTTAAATTTTACTAACCCTTATGTTTGGTGAGAAATATGATATACTAATTTAAACCTCATTTAGTCATAATGATATTTTATTTTAAAAAGTTTTCACATGTTATAAGCCTATCACTTCTATTTCCTAAAAAGAATTATTTATTTAGAATATTTTTTATTCAATAATATGGCTTATTTATTTCTTAATTAGAAAATCTATTTAATTTACATTATTATACAACGACTATTCAATTTTGATTATCACTAGGGTTTACCCCCTGTGGTGAAAGGGAGGGCAACCCTTATCACCTAATGCAAGAGGATATAGGATCCTCAGTGATGTGGTCTCAGGGTATCCTTAGTTATCGAGACAATTTGAGCACCAACAATACCTTTCATGGATGTAGGAAGCTATGAAGTTGATCATTCTAAAGATTACAATTGGCCGAAGGATTCATGTATATAAAATGTTTTTGAAAGTAATCAACTCCTAATCATTTTCTTCATGGCACCATATGTCCTTTTGAGTATAAATTAATGCTTGTGCTATTTGTTGACAAGTTCTTATTTTTCTTCCACTACATCTTAGTTGGTTTCATTTGTTTTCCATATTGGCATTCCCTTTTAATGATTATGATGTCAATCCAATTTGTAGCCAGTCACAAGTAGATGGTTTGTCATATTCAGCATATGAGGAAGATGATTATTTTATTGGAAGCATTTGTAAAGTTGTTCAAACTAATCTATCTTTGTTGTCTCCTAACCCAAAATCTTATGCCTTAATCAGACCATCTGATCATGTTTCTTGTTTTAAAAACTATCATTCAGATTATCATTTTCCCATTAGTGTACCTAATGATGGGTTTTTTACGTCATTTGATCTTTATGGTTTATCATCTCAATATTTAGATACTTTTCAGGAAGTTGAGGCACTTCAACCTTCGTTGATGGTTATGTCAGGTCCTCACTATCTTGACAAGCTTTCTGAATATGATCAGATTTATTTTCCCTCGCAAGATTCTCATCTTGATTCCATGCCATTAATTAAAAATTCTTTCTCCCAAGGATTTTAGGATCTCCAAGAGGATTGTTTTGAATTTCATGATCCAATCTATCATTAGTTAGAAGCATCTTACTTAGCAAGTCCATTTTCTAAAATCAAGTTTCAATCTCTCTTGATGTTTGCTAAGGAAGACAATATAAGTGCAAGTATGTTCACAAGGAGAAATCATGGTTTGTTTGATTATGATTTTTATTGAAAAGGTAAGGTAGTAGGTCGGTTAAGGATTGTACATCTTTCTACATCTAGCAAAGACCTTCTATCATTGGTTTTCATTGCTCGTATCTTTGTGATTGCAGGTTGGGAGAAAATATGTTGGATTCATTAGAAATATCATTACACTCATCCCTGACCTTCCAATTGGTTAGGTTAGGAGCAGGATTAGTTGCATTTAATTTCCCTTGCATTGCATTCACCCTTTGTCCTACTCTCCATCTAGTCTCTATGTTTGTTTTGTTTTTTTGTTCTCTATTATGCATTATTTATTTACATGTCAATTTATTTTCTTTGTTATGTCTCTTCTTTCGTGTTTGCTTAATAAGACTTTGCATGAAATATGCTCATGTTTGGCTCAAAATACAATGTGGAAAAGCTTAAAAATGGCAATTGAAATGACAACCAATGCTTGGTTAGTTTGTTACCTCTTCTCTATATGGGTCTACATATATTTAAAGTCAATTATGTCTTAATGGAAAAATATGATCCACTCGAATGGAAAGCCTTTGGTTGAACTATAAATCCTGCATCTATTCTAGGATCCTCATTCCTTGACTTGGTATTGTACTTGAATAATGTTTTTCTTGCTAATCCAATCAAGTAGAAAAAGGGAAAAAAAATTAGCGAGAAAACCAATATGAGAGATCTATATTACCTTCTCTGAAGGAACAACCTCTCCTTCTCTCAATAAGTCAAGATCTGTCTTCAACCCATGAAATAAATAACCACATAAGAACAGCTCTATAAATAAAATAAATAAAGGGTGAAAGAAGAGAAATTCTTCCTTCATAGAGAGGTGAAACAAGTAACTTCTCCATGGTATTGTTAAGGCCTACTGGCAGCGGAGAAACACCAGAGATGAAAACTCATACTCTAATTATCTTAAAACCGCATTTATTACCCTTTCCTAGATCGAAACAATTGTGATTTGGCAAGCCCTGATATGTGTTTAACCGAGTAAGGGAATGGAGGGGACTATATCTCTAACTGGTTTAAGTAGGGAATACAAGGTAATCCACAATATGAATCAATACTTTCTGAAAGACTAAGACCTTTCACTTAGAGAATTAAACCTCAATAGTGAAGTGGGAGTTCTACAAGTGTGTCGCCAAGTGTTGACGTTGCAATAAAAACCCTCCAAAAGTTTTCCTATAATTGAATTTTGGAGCCTACTGAGGATCTTACAGTCTATCACCCTATAGTTACTCCATGGTTTAATGATGTTTTGTAAAGTGTTTAAGTCTTCATCCTAGTTTTCAACTGTCAAGTCACTTGCTCACACATGCCCAGTCTTCGATGAGTACATGAGCAATTTCCTTTATGCAAGCTTGAACAGGGATAGCACCATCCATCATGTAGTGCATGTGCAATGTTTAGCTCATTCTGAAAGTCAGCGTGCACTTTACATGACAGTCTCCCTCACTTTGATTGTGTTTGTACTTCTATTTCAGTGAGTTTTCTTAACTGTCACTTTTGCTCACCATTGTTTTTACAAGTGTTGCTTTTACATTTGTGGTTGTCTTGTTTGCTCGCTTTCACTTTAATAAGTGTATTTTTCATGTTGTCTTCTCTCTGGTATGTATTTCTTTCAAGGTCATGTGCATTTTTCAAGTGTGTTCTTCATGTTTTCCTCCTGTCGCAGGTGTCACTTTTGTTGTTTTCATACCTGCACGTGTCACACATTTTCATATCATCAAAGTTAGTTCTAGCACACTCTTCTTCATGACATCATCCTATATATCATTAGAATATGCAATAAACACATTCCTACAGCTTAGCGCACCTTTAGGTTATAGTTTTCACTTTTGTTGTAACTTGTGTTCTAGGTGTTGTAATGTGTCATTTCAACTGTCACACTTAGAAATAAGTGTCGCTTTGTTGTCATTTCAAGTTGTGGTTGATTTTCATAATTCCTATGCATTCCTTTGGCTTTTTTTATGGAATTTATGTGTGTGACCCATGTTTGATTCTTGTTAAGATGCATTCCTTTCTCTTACCCTGTTAGTCCCACACTTAACCATTTCGGGAGCTCTTCTTGGTCCTTCAGCCCAGTGCAAGTTGTGAAGTGTTGACATAGATTGTCATTGATGTCAATATGGCAATATTCGAGGATCCAAAGGAAGAAAACAGAGCCATCGGAGGAAGCAAACAAAGCTATCAGAGCAATGGATGCCAAAGAATACACTGTTGGGAGCTATCGGAGCAAAGTATGGCAAAGAATGCCAAAGAATACACTATCGGAAGCTATCAGGAGCAATATATTGTATATGCATGCAAATACACTATCGGAGCAAAGTATGGCAAAGAATGCCAAAGAATACACTATCGGGAGCTATCAGGAGCAATATAGTGTATATGTATGTAAATACACTATCGAAGGCAAAAGACTCTTATATACATGCATTTACACTATCGAAGGCGGAAATCATAGTTATATATGAATACACTATCGGAGCGGAGAAATATGTATATATCGGAGTATAAAGGCAGATATATATATATATATATATATATATATATATATCGGCGACAGTGTAATCGGCGGGTTCGGTTATATGCCATCACCCCAAAACCCCCGATAGCGATATATATGCGTGGACCTGACGAAACATATATGTTTGGGTATATATTATATCGCATCCACCCTATCAGGACTCGCATATCGCAATACCCAAAGGGTTGTCCTCCTGCAAGCGTTGATTGCAATGAATGTTGCGGACCCGATGCAACATTGCAGTTTGGTCTATTGTTATGTCGCATCCAACATATCGCAAGTGCTTAAGGCCTTGCTGCCCTGAAAGCGCCGATTGCGATATACACTGTGGACCCGATGCAGGTATAGATGCGGGTGTAATAAATTTGAAATCCACCCTTTAATGTTTCGACCAATTTTTCTCATATATTCCTGTGTATTTGAATATTTGCATTGCGCGGGGTTTGAAGGCAAAAATGCATTAAGAAATGCTCCCGATAGTTCAGGAGGCCTGAACGAAAGCCGATTGCGATTGCGATTGGGACGTGGCATGTCCATTAAACAATAAAGTCCTATGTATGCCTATTATCATTGAAAAAAAGGGGCTCTGTTATAGTTTTAAGATGCAACAGTTTTGCTCTCTGTATTTGGTCCTCACCGTTAAATCAACGTGTCTCAGGAGTGTTGGTGAGCAGGAAGAGATAGAGGAAGCTACAATGGCCGAGAAGCCAAGAAGCCGAAGGGTAATCCAGCGCAGAGGAAATCGAAAAGCCAAAGCAATGAAGAAGAGGGAAGCCAAAGGACAAGCCAGTGCAGAGGGAGCTGAAGCGAGCATTGAGGAAGCCGAAGAGCCAGTGGAAAGTGGAAACGAATAGCAAGAGACATCAGGGATACATAAAACAGAAAAAAACAAGGAAATGGGTGTGTGTGTGCATAATCAAAGTGAGAGGAAGCCGAAGTTTAGGCAGAGGCAGGAGAGGCAAGAGAAGCAAGATAACAAGAGTGAAGCAGAAGCTCAGCAGCTTGGGAGTAGAGAACTACTGCAAAATAGTTTATACCAGGTTTTGGTTAGAGCCCACGGGGTTGGATCCTCAAAACTGAAAGGATTGGAATCCTTGGGAGTTGGTGCTCCTAAGTGCAGAACTATTGCCTTGGCAAAATAGAGTTGGTGCTCTGGAGGTTGGAGCCTCACAAAAGTCCAATTTGGTACTTGGAAACTGATTGCAGCCAATTATATATTGTATTTATTTCATTGCACTATTTGTGTTAATAAAATCATTTATTCCAGCTATCTATTTCTGTGTTCCATATATATATGTTTTGGTGATAAAAAGAACGATTAAAAAGGAATACTGATTCACCACCCCCCCCCTCAATATTTCCAAAAATTGGTATCAGAGCGGGCTTCTTCATATTAGCCTAATAGCTAGAAGAAGGATTCGTAGTCATGATGAGAAATCACGAAGTGTCAGGAAAACCTCCTCTATTCGACGGCACCAATTTTGGTTTCTGGAAAAGGAGAATGACCTACTACTTAATGTCCCTTGGACCTGAAGTCTGGCATTTCATTCTAAATGACTACCAAATTCCTCCCACTCTTCCAACAGATCAAGACGAGAGGAAAGCCTACATTGCAAATGCAAAAGCCTTGAACTCCATCACTAGTGGAATCACTGATTCCGAGTTTACAAAAGTCATGAATTGTAACTCTGCCAAAGAAATGTGGGATAAGCTAATTGGCTTATATGATGGGGACTCAAAAGTCAAGAAGGAAAAGCTTCAAACTCATAGAAGGCAATTTGAAAGTTTGAAAATGGAAGATGAAGAAGATATTGCATCATACTTTCTCCGAGTAGCTGAAGTGGTCAACTCTCTTAAAGGATTGGACGAAAAGATTGAAGAAAGTACCATTGTTCAAAAGGTCTTAAGATCTCTTCCAAACAGATTTGACTCCAAAATAAGCGCCATAGAAGAAGCAAAGGATCTAGATACTCTCAAGATGGATGAACTCCATGGAATCCTCACTGCCTATGAGATGAGAAAAGGTGGCCCAAGCTCCAAAGATGCAACATTCAAGGCTTCAAAATCAAAGAAGGGGAAAGAAAGGAATGACTGTAGTGATGAATCCGATGTGGAATCCGAATTGGCACAATTTGTACGAAAGTTGAAGAAAGGATCTAAGCTAAAAGGTAAGTACCCTCTTATCTGCTTCAAATGTGGAAAAATAGGTCATTATGCTACAAAATGTCCTCATAAACATGATAGTGATGATGAAGGAAATTCTAAAAGAATGGTACACAAAAAGAAAGGGGTCAATAATAAGAACTTCTTCTCTAAGCAAGATGAGTCTGATGAGGATGAATTTATGGTCATCAAAAAGAAATCAGATAAGGAAAGTGACCATGATGAAAGCCAAGAAAAATTATTCATGGCATTCACAAATGTTGATGACTTAGGGCTAGAAGGAAATGTAGATGAACTGTCAATAAGTGCCATTGAAGAAAATGATAAATTATGGAATAAAATCATTTCTCTCAAGGTAGAAAACGAGGAAACAAGAACAAGAGAAGATCTCTTGGAAACAAAGCTAAAATAAAAAGAAGAGACTTGCGAAGAACATGAAGCCGAAATAGTATCTCTGAGGAAGGAATTGGAGCTAAAAGTATGTCATCAAAGGTGCATCCCAGATCCAAAGAATGAGGAGAGGGTAACTCCAAAGAAGAAAAAGTATGTCATCAAAGGCGCATCCCAGATCCAAAGAATGAAGAGAGAATAACTCCAAAGAAGAATGTGGATTCGAATCATGGATACTACAGCAAAAACAAACTAGTATTCCATCAAAGGCCCATCTCAAATCCAAAGAATGAAGTGGGAGTAATTCCAAGGAAGGAAATTGACTCAAACCGTGGCTACTACAATAGGTACAAAACTATCTTTCTTGGACATTGTTTTCATTGTAAAAACTTTGGTCATCAAGCGAGACATTACATGGCTCGCAAGAGTGAAACAGCAAAGCTAAAGGATCAAATAATCAAATATGGCCCCAAAAGGCAAGGACAAATCAAAACCTTCAATTTGTTTGATCCCTTGACCAAATTTGATTTGATTTGCTCATTATGCTACGATAATGGACACTATGAACAAAACTGACCACTCAAAGGAGGAAAAGCAAGTAGTGAAAATCCCAACATGGATAAATGTGGTCTGGCTCTATAGGCTCAAAATAATTAAATCATTGGTTTGTGGATAGTGGGTGCTCTAGACACATGACAGGGGACAAAAGCAAGTTTGTCTCATTGAGCAAAAAGGAAGGAAATGTGTCCTTTGGAAGTGGATCTGCCAGAATTGCGGGAAAAGGATATGTTAATCTTATCAATGGCAAAGGAAAAAATCAAGATGCTCTGCTAGTAGACGGGCTCAAACACAACCTCCTGAGTGTCAGCCAAATCTGTGATCAAGTACATAATGTTGTCTTTAGCACCAAAGGCTATGAAATAAGGAACTCGTCCTCAGGGGAACTTGTGGCGAAAGGGGTTAGAACACCAAACAACATTTACATCTGAACAAGATTCAAGAAAATAAATGCTACCTGAGTAAGATAGATGAAATTTAGTTGTGGCACAAGCGACTTGGACATACAAGCTTCGAAAATCTGATCAATATCAGCAAGATTAAAGTTGTACGAGACATCCCAAGGCTATTCAAACCAAATCAAGGAGTATGTGGTCCATGTCAACATGGAAAGCAAACCAGAACCAGCCACAAGACCAAGGAGCTCTCTACATCAAAGCCCTTGGAGATCATCCATGCTGATTTATGTGGACCAACTAGAAATCAGGCACTCTAAGGAGAAAGGTACTTTGTTTTATTTGTTGATGACTATACTAGAATGATGTGGATATATTTTATAAAATATAAATCTGAAACATTTGAGTGTTTTAAGAATCTAAAAGCTCTTGTAGAAAATGAAAAGGACTCAAAAATTAAGTGCCTCAGAACAGATAGAGGGGGAGAATTCACATCAAAAGAATTTAATGATTTCTGTAATATACATGGAATTAAAAGAGAATTCTCTGCTACTAGAACACCCCAGCAAAATGGGGTAGTTGAAAGAATAAATCCAACAGTTCAAGAAATGGCAAGAACAATGTTATTAGCAGCAGACTTGCAGCCAAAATTCTGGAGAGAAGCAGTCGGGACAGTTGTCTATACCTTGAATCAAACTCAATTAAGACCAAATTGTGAAAAAACTCCTTATGAATTATGGAAAGGAAGACCTGCTTCAGTAAAGTACTTCAAGATCTTTGGAAGCAAGTGCTTCATAAAAATCAATGATGGCTCACCAGGAAAGTTTGATTCTCGGGTTGATGAAGGGATATTCCTTGGATACTCTACACGGAGCAAAGCCTACAAGTTCTACAATTTTCAACTAAGGAAAATAGTGGAAAGTATTGATGTGAAGATTGATGAAGACCTTCCAGAAAAGAAATTGAAGAACATGAAGATGATCCTCTTATTGAAGAAGAAGAACCTGAAGAAGAAGAAATAGATCAGGAAGAAGAAGAAGAGGAAAAAGAACCACCTCATACCCCTTCAAAGATGAAGTTTCTCTATAAATATCATCTAGAAGAGAAGATTATTGGCAATAGAGATGAAGGGATGCAAACCCGAAGAAGGATGATAATTACGCCAAAGAGAAACGTTATTGCTCTTCTATCCATGATAGAACCAAAAACATTTGCACAAGCAAGGATTCTCATCGGGTAAAATCCATGGAAGAAGAAATGTCCCAAATTGAGAAGAACGAGACATGGGAGCTAGTACCTCATCGAAAGGACAAAAACATAATAGGAACCAAGTGGGTATTCAAAAATAAAATGAATGAAGATGGACAAGTTATCAGAAATAAGGCAAGGCTTGTTTGCAAAGGCTATTCACAAATTGAAGGAATTGACTTTGAAGAAACATTTGCACCAGTAGCTCGTATGGAAGCTATCAGGATGTTCTTGGAATTTGCTTGCTCAAAAGGATTCAAAATCTATCAAATGGACGTAAAATCAGCATTTCTGAATGGGGAACTCAAGGAAGAAGTCTACATGGAGCAACCAGAAGGGTTTGATCTAACAGAAGGAAAAGACTTAGTCTGTAAGTTGAAAAAGGCATTATATGGGTTGAAACAAGCTCCCAGAGCTTGGTATGCAAGATTGGATCACTATCTACAACAACAAGGCTTCAAGAAGGGAGTGGTAGGAAGTAATCTCTACATAAAGACAGATGAAGGTAAGTTACTAGTCACACTTGTTTATGTTGATGATCTGATTTTTGCTAGAAATAATGATGAAATGAGCCATGAATTTTCTCAAAACATGTCAAGAGAATTCAAGATGTCAATGATAGGAGAGTTATCTCACTTCCTTGGACTACAAGTATCTCAAACCGAAGCAGGATTGTTTATGTCTCAAGCATAATATCTTAAAGACATGCTTAAAAGAGATGGAATGGAAGACTGTGCACCCATGAGCACACCTATGACCACAAATTGCAAATTGAGAAAAAATGATGACTCCCCTCCAGTAGATGCAACTCATTACAAGTCAATAATTGGAGCCCTTTTGTACTTAACTATTACAAGACCCGACATAATGCAGGCAGTAGGAATGGTGGTAAGATTTAAATCTGCCCCTAAACAATCCCATTTGTTAGCTGTAAAAAGAATTCTCAGATATCTGAAAGGAAATCCTGATTTCGGTCTTTGGTACCCTAAGAGCTCAACACCGACTGTAACTGCATACACCGATGCTGATTGGGCCGGAAGTGTAGATGATCGGAAAAGTACTAGTGGAAATGCATTCGTCGTGGGAGATTGCTTAGTATCTTGGCTCAGCAAAAAACAGACATCCATATCATTATCCACAGCTGAAGCCGCATATATAGCTGCAGCAGGCTGTTGTACTCAAATACTATGGATGAAGGAAGCTCTAAAAGATGTCAACATAGGTATAAATCAGCCAATTACCATCTATTGTGATAACACAAGTGCTATCAGTCTCAACAAAAATCCAGTGATGCACTCAAAGACCAAACACGTACCAATCAAGTATCATTTCCTTCATGAAAAAGTAGTTGAACAAAACATCATCTTGGAATATATCAATACTAAGGAGCAGATAGCTGATATTTTCACAAAACCTCTTTCTCGAGAAGCATTTGAACATATTCATCAAAAGATGGGGGTTATCTCTCTAGCATCACTCAATTTCATTCATAAAAATGTTGCAGGACAAGGGGAGGAGTTCTACAGGGGGAGAAGTTTGACAAGGGGGTCCGTATGCATTCCTTTGCCATTGATGTCAAAGGGGGAGAGCAGAAGAATATTGCCATCAATAACAAAGGGGGAGATTGTTGACATAGATTATCATTGATGTCAATATGGAAATATTCGAGCAGCCAGAGGAAGCAAACAAAACCATCGAAGGAAGCAAACATAGCTATCGGAGCAATGGATGCCAAAGAATACACTATTAGGAGCTATCGGGTGAAATATAGTGTAATGCATGCAAATACACTATCGGAGCAAAGTATGGCAAAGAATGCCAAAGAATACACTATCGGGAGCTATTGGGAGAAATATAGTGTATGTGTATGTAAATACACTATCAGAGGCAAAAGACTCTTGTATACATGCATTTACACTATCGGAGGCGGAAATCATAGTTATATCTGAATACACTATCGGAACGGAGAAATATGTATATATCGGAATATAAAGGCAGAATATATACATACATATATATATATATATATATATATATATATATATGTATATATATATATATATATATATATATATATATATATATATATATATATATATATATATATATATATATATATCAGCGACAGTGTAATTGGCGGGTTCAGTTATATGCCATCACCCCAAAACCCCCGACAGCGATATATATGTGCAGACCCAACAAAACATATATGTTCAGGTATATATTATATCGCGTCCGCCCTATCAGGACTTGCATATCACAATACCCAAAGGGTTGTCCTCCTGCAAGCGCCGATTGCGATGAATGTTGTGGACCCGATGCAAAATTGCAGTTTGGTCTAAGGTTATGTCGCATCCGACATGTCGCAAGTGCTTAAGGCCTTCCTGCCCTGAAAGCGCCGATTACGATATACACTTCGGACCCAATGCAGGTATGGATGCGGGTGTAATAAAGTTGAAGTCTGCCCTTTAACGTTTCGGCCGGTTTTTCTCATATATTCCTATGTATTTGAATATTTGCATTGCGTGGGGTTTGAAGGCAAAAATGCATTAAGAAATGCTCCCAATAGTTCAGGAGGCTTGAACGAAAGCCGATTGCAATTGCGATTGGGACGTGGCATGTCCGTTAAACAATAAAGTCTTGTGTATGCCTATTATCATTGAAAAAAGGGGCTCTGTTACAGTTTTAACATGCAGCAATTTTTCTCTGTGTATTTGGTCCTTGCCGTTAAATCAACGTGTCCCAGGAGTGTTGGTGAGCACGAAGAGATAGAGGAAGCTACAGCGACCGAGAAGCCAGGAAGTCGAAGGGTAAGCCAATGCAGAGGAAACCGAAAAGCCAAAGCAATGAAGAAGAGGGAAGCCAAAGGACAAGCTAGTGTAGCGGGTGTTGAAGCGAGTGTTGAGGAAGCCGAAAAGCCAATGGAAAGAAGAAACGAATAGCCAGAGGCATGAGGGATACATAAAAAAAAAACAAGGAAAGGTGTGTGTGTGTGCATAATCAGAGTGAGAGGAAGCCGAAGTTCAGGCAGAGGCAAGAGAGGCAGGAGAAGTAGGAGAATAGGAGTGAAGCAGAATCTCAGCAGGCTTGGGAGAAGAGAACTACAACAAAACAGTTTATACCAGGTTTGGGTTGGAGCCTCAGAACTGAAAGGATTGGAATCCTTGGGAGTTCGTGCTCCTAAGTGTAGAACTATTGCCTTAGCAAAACAGAGTTGGTGCTCTGGAGGTTGGAGCCTCACAAAAGTCCAAGTTGGTGCTTAGCAACTGATTGCAACTAGTTATATATTGTATTTATTTCATTGCACTATTTGTGTTAATAAAAGCATTTATTCCAACTATCTATTTTTGTGTTCCATATATATATATATATATATATATATATATATATATATATATATATATATATATATATATATATATATATATATATATATCTATGTTTTGGTGATAAAAAGAACAATTAAAAAGAATATTGATTCACCCCCCCCTCTCAGTATTTCCAACATGAAGGCATTAGCCCTCTTACCAAGTGAGGATATTAACCTATTCATGGGCCTTAATTATTAAATATTACTTACTAATATTGGTGCACTAAGTCCTCCTCAATATCACATTATGAACCTCCCAAGGGTAGTCACCTAATCCTTCTTGCTTATACTGGCTAACTACATTGAGTTTTGATCACCTATGCCTTGCATAACACATAGAGCACTCCTAGATAACAACATGGACCACTTCCACCCTCTTTCAGAGGCAAAACATATAATGCAAAGACCCTCCTATTCTCCTAGTGCAGTGAAAACCCTCCTAGGCAAAGTGGATCCTTTTTATGGCTTCCCTCAGCAAAAAATGCATTCCACATGAACATGCACCCATTGTAGACTCAAAATGTGCAAGACTAGAAGGAAAGGTGCATTCCAAATCAATAGTGACCCCTTGTTAAGTCAAATTGTTCTTTCCTTAAGGCATTCTCTCCCTTTGAGCGCATAGCGCGGTCCTAAAGCCTGAAACCTTCCCCCTTCCATGTTTCGAACTATGCCCTACACCCTCTAGGAGCACATAGCGCACTCCCAAGCATCATCCTCTCCTTCCCTTTCTGAACTATGCCCTTAAAGTGAGACTTCCTCTTTGTTGATTGCATGGAGCATTACTAAGCAACATCATGGTCTCTTCAGCCTTCAGCTTTGCTCCCTACGCCCTTCTTGGCTTTTCTTGAGCACACAATGCACTTGGGAAGGCCTAAGCCTGACCCCTTCAACCTTTGAACTTGCGCCCTGCACCCTCCTTAGCTCCTCTTTATAGCACAACAACAGTGAACATTGGATCCTACTTAGGCCACTTATGAGTTCAATTGTGCTTTCCCCATTAAGCCTCCTTCTTTCAGTCCTCTCACAGGCCTATCAGGAGCTGATCATTCCAAGAGCTAGGTAGTGATAGAATAAATTATTTTAAGACTAATTTTGCCTTGTCATGAATGATTTTCATTGGCAGGAGTACCTTCTTAGCATGAAAAGGTGATACTCAAAGCATATAGCAAGGAGAAAACAAAAAGAAACATCTGCTGAGAAGAATAACAAAAGAGAGCCATCATGGAGACATGAAGCAAACCATGAACCAAAACATAAAGAAAACATTGCATAATGACTTAGAGGATTCCAAAGCTCATCCAAGACCCTTTAGAGGGTGAAGATAAGCCAAAAAGATGATCTTTTATGAAGATGAAGCATAGATCAAATCTACCATCAAGAATGCAAGATGAAGCAACAAGGAAGACAACTTGGCATTGCCACCTCATCATGAATTCCATGTCATCATTGTCAAGTTGTAACTTGTACATGTGTCATTATAATTGTCAATATGTGTCCATGTTTCACGCCACATCATGCGGAATGTGATGATGTAATTATTAAGGGGAAAAGGACAAAATGTAATGTGTGGAAGTCCAATATTCATATGTAGAATCTGAAGAGTCATATTTTCATATATAGACAATAGAGTTGTCTAGAAGTCCAAAAGTCATATATAGAAGTCCAAATGTCATATATAGAATTCCAAAAGTCATTTATAAGTTCAAGAGTTGTTTAGAAGTCCAAGAGGCATGAGGGTAATCCAAGACTCATGAGGATATGAAAGGTCATTCCTCTTGTTATAAAAGCAACCTCATAACTCAAGCAAAGGGATTTTGGAGGCTTAAGCTTTAGAGAGCTAGTCTTGGCTTCTCTACTTGGCATAGGAGAGAAAACTATTCTTCGGAGAAGAAAGAAGTGACTTAATGTTCCACTATTTGGAACTAGTGCCTCATCATTATCACTGTGTACATGGATCCTTCACCTAAATTAAACTTAATTAGCCAATACATTTTCATGCATGTATCATGAATGTTTTAGGACTATTCTTCAGATTCTTACGGTATATGTTGTGTTCATATGTACTGGAGAAATTGAACTATTTCAGTGGCTTTGGTACTCATCTTGTTGAACGTGTGTTGTATTCACTTTAATAGTCATTATGTGAACTATTTAGTTAACTAATATTTTCATGCTATCGTGTGTCTCTCTTAGGTTAGTACTATATTACTTCCTTCCAAAGACTCGCTCTTGTCTCCCACTCATGAAGATCTCCTTTTACACATTGCAATCGTTGTTTCATAATGTCAACTTGCTTTTTCAAGAGTTGTGTATATAATCTCTTATGTTATCCATTGAAACCAAGGTGAACCTTTGTGTTATGGTGGTTGGACCGATACTCCTAATGGGTCTCCTACTCCAAATGGTGTGAGTTATAATTGGGACTTCACATCGAGGAGATCCCTAGTATGTTGGTGATATCTAGCACCGTTAGCACAACCTTAAGAAAATATGGGAAATATCTTTATATGGGTCAGCTAATAGGCATATATCAATATGAAATAGATTGATTGGCATGATAAAAGGTTGAACCATAAAACAATTTAAAAAATTTACACCACCACCTTAAGACTCAAGGAATGACTTAGCTTTGGGGATTTTAAGGCCTTTGTTTGGAGTTAGAAGTTGTATCATATTTCTAGATACGCTTGGTGTTAGAAGGACTAGAGTTCTTCCTTCTACATGTACTCAAATAATCATGTGTTTGGAATCAAATTTTCTCGCACATCAATAAACAAGCTTCCTAAAGTCAAATACTTTTGGCACACAACCAACCTTAACAAGGTCAGTTTCCCAAACTCTATTATCAATATTTTTCTCTAGGGAGATATCAAAGTACCACTTACAGGTTGTAAACCAATGAAAACCTCTATTTTGGAAAGCTAATTAAGAATTAATGATATCTCCACATAATGGTTCTTCCTTTTTTCTATTTCCCATTCTCACTTTTCAATAAACTTTTGAAATTTGAGTGGGAATTATTGATGTAAATCATGTCGTTTTATTCAATAGGCAGTAAAAATCATTAATAATCCTTAATGAAACATTGTTTTGGTGTATTCACCTACTACAAAGTGCATGTGAAGTATTGGTTGTAATTATCATTTATTTAGACATATTTATGAGAAAATGCAACCATTAAACCTCTACATCAAGCAACTATCCTTATTTTGTGGACTGTATGACAGGTGCTCGAATTGGTACATTTTCAACACTCATCCAAAACCTTTTTCATGTCATTTTTCCACCTTTTGTTCATTCCTTACGTCGTTTCCATCCATGATTTCCCATTTTTGGTGACAGTATAAATAGTCTCTTTTATGCCACTTTTATACATATTCTTATACTGTATTATGTTGTGAGATTGTCACTCTTTATATTAACATTGTCAAATGAGATCAAAGGTCAATTGCTGAAACTCCTTTGTGCTATTGCAACTCCTACTACAACCCCACGAAAAAAGTTGCAACTCCACCATAGGAATTGAAATTCCTTAGCGAGGCTTCAACCAGCATTGCTAGCCAACACACAAATGTTGCAACTCTACTGACCAAAAAGGGTGCAAGTGTTGTGATTCCCCCGTGTTGTTGCAACTTCGTTTGTAGCGCACAGTTGTTGAAACTCTTCTAGTGTATGTTGTTGCAACTCAAACATTACTCCTCATAGGGATAAACATGTTGCAATTCACCTATGACCCATTCGTGTTGTTGCAATTCTTGAATTGCCTAGATTTCGCCTTGCTACAACTCTAGAATATCTCACCAGCTCTTTGGTCAGTTCTTTAGTTGTACATTCATCATGTGTTTCTCATAATGGAAGACGACGAAGGAAAGTGGGTAACTGATTAAGGAGGACAACTCACCTTCCAACAACATGCAGTTGATTCAGCTCGACATTTGTTCAACAATTACCTAATTATGAAAAGACCATTGTAAAAGGATGATCTCTTTGATTCTCTTAGAATGGATATCCGATCTTGCATTAAATTGAGATAGTGTCATTTTGTATAAATACCCAACTTCCCTCAGTGCCTGGAGGGAAGAAAAATTATTGTAAAAGTGCAACGTGTAATTTTTGCATTTCCTGCAACAAAAAGTCTCCTTTGCCTCAATTGTTCGATGGTATTTTCATCATCGAGTGAATTGAATATCTAACAGTGTAGTTTCTACAGTTCTAGGTTATACAATTCAAGTATTAGCTTTGTGGTTAATCAATTGAAATTAATTTCATACAAATTTGTACGTTTCTATGATTTCGACTTTTGTTGCAACTCACTTGTAAGTTATTTTTGACTTGTTTTCAATATAATAGTAGCTTAACGATTAAGAGTTGTGTGAATCTAATGTCTTCACTTTATTTTTGAGTTATATGTTTGTCATTTGTTGCATCATAAGCACATGCTATTGTATAAATTGTTACAACAAACAATAATATTATTAAACTGGAGCAAGTTACCTCATAGTTGCCAGTGTGTTAACTTTGTTGTCAAAGTGTTTCCTTTCATGCAAGTGTGATTTACTTCCCTGCAAGAGTGTTTTACTTTCTTGGAAAGGGTGGTGTGTTTCAATTAGTGGTGACGTGTGAAAGCATCCTTATCTTGCCATTGTAACAGTGTTTAAAATACGACAACCTCAAGACACATAATAGATTGCATTAGCATATATAGTGCACAACAATTTGTAAGTTCCAAATGAATCTCAAATTGACAATTAAATGAGTAGACTTTTGGTTGTCTTCCTAAACAATTGAAAGGATAATTAAAAGGCTTGTCAATGTACCATCATAAATACACCATAAATCACCTTGAGAATAGGAATCTTAAAGGTTACATAGTGGAGGAATGATAAAGTAAGTGTGGATGTGGAATGTATGAATTATGCAAAATGTGGGATGCAGAGGTTATATAGGGTGTGGATGTGGAGTCCATGTAGAGAAGGGTTTATGCAGAGGGAAAGGCAATGTTGCAAAAATTCTATGTGGAAGAAAACTTAATGCAAGGGAAAAGTAAGGGAATTCCTCCACATGGAAAGTAGAGAGGAAATGAGGAAAAAAATGAGAGTACCATTGAGATGGAATCCTCAATGCGAAATGCGGAAAATGGATTTCTTGTAGCATGTGGACCATCCAATCAATATAAAATTTCTCCACATATTGTAAAGAAAGTCACAAAATGAATAAGTGTGTGATTGTTGATTATTGGTGTGGAAAGGGGTATGATGTGTGTGTAGTGTCGAGGATAGTAAGATGAGGTGAACAACATTCTCTCTTCTACATGTACATACAATAGAGATTGAAATAAAAGGATTAACAGAAAGAGTATCAATAAGGATGTAACATGTCTAATTATTAAATCATTATGGTCATGGAAACTCAATCCATACTCATCAAACTCTTAAGAAGTATCATCAAACTCATGCGGATATCATGGGATAGGTGAAAATTTAATACAAGATACAAACTTAGTACTAAGTTTAACATATATCTTCAAAAAGAGTTGATATCTAAAAATGCATCTCGTACCCAAAAAATGACATGTGCAGTCACCAAGATGAGTTCTTTAAGTGTTTTCTATATCTCTTCACCTCCAAAAGAACAAGCTATCAAATGTGGAGTTATCAAAATGAGAATACGATCTTCAAAATAAAACCCTCATCCAAAAATGTTTTTCAAAAATGGGCTTTATCCCCAACAATGGTGCGAAAGTGTTATAACAAAATCTAATACCCACAAAAGTGTGAAGTCCCCAATACCAAGGTGTTAGCTTTGTGTAACTCAAGTTGATAATTGTCACCTTTGTGGCTCTTCCGCACACTTTAGGTTGTTTATTCTCTAACATTATGGGGGAGAAGGTTACGTAAGGTAGATTACCAAGGCTATGGAGTGGGGGCTCAAGGTGAAAAGGAAGAGTAAATCTCAACAAAACATAAGGTTGTTGTAATATATGAAAATGGAAATGGAAATGGGGAATGGGATATGGGAAAGAAAGAAAACAAGAAAGGGAATCAAAGAAGTCATGAAATATTGCATGCATGAAACGATTAGTGTATTACAATGAACTATTTTGAGGTGGGCGATATGGCTAAAAAGGATAGTTTACGATATTCAACCTCTTGGATGAAAGACCTAGTTGATATGTTGAATGTCATTTGGGTGTGTACTTAAAATTGGAGGAACTAATTTGATGCAATTTGTTTGTAAGTATTTGTTGGAAATTAATTTGTGGAGGCTTGATCTTGGAGTGCTAGAGGTGTTACTCATGAAAGAAATTTGAAATGTTATTATATATAACTAAACTATAATTTGATTTTAGCAACTAATTTATTAGATGAAGAGAAATAAAATATACTAATAACAAGAAGGTAAGAGGGAGAATCTCCCAACATTGCTTTACTCCTAAAGAAAAACATTTCAACAATAGGCCTTCAAATTTAAATGATAGTAGGAGGCTTCCTCAACATAATTAATAAGATTGAAGAGCATACAACAAAATAGATTAATGCTTTATTCATTAGTCTTCAATAATTTGATATGCAAGGGAGCTCCAAATCAATCATCTTTGAGCTCTACATTCTCCTATCACTTATCAACTTCTCCAAATCCATAATCACCAATTACACATTTACAAATGAAGAGAAAGTTCTTATAGAATGAGTTTTCTCTCTACAATAAAAACACATTATTCTCCTAACTAATTGAATGACAAGTCAAAGAAATAATAATATAATAGAGTAATTAGATATATTCCCGTCACGGTTTACCATACTGAGTGGATATGTGGACTCTATCCTCTCCAAGAGAGATTGCTCCATTTAAAAATAATGAAGTAATGTGAAAGAAAACCCCAAAAGGGAGGGTGTTGTTGATCCAAATATTGGTTCAACTAATAAAACACTTGCAACGAATTACAAGTTTCACATTATAATTATCTTATCACACTGCCTAAAGTCTTATATACAAAATTGATCAATAGTAGGTAGGGGTCCCATTAGGAAATGTTTAAACTCTTGTTGGAAAGATGTATATGCCAGACATCATGACACAAGGATGGTGTTGGTGAAACTATCATATTTGTTTTCTATATAATTTAATTTATGGATTCACTTGATGGAGTTGATGATTTATTTAAGCTTAATTATATTTCATATGATTTGAGATTAATATATGTTTTAAAAACATAACTTCTTTAAAATAAAGTTAGAATATTATTACATGTCATATAAATCATGCATTGGGCATATTGGAAATTCAAACTTGGATTGGAGACTTGTGTTTATATCGAGGGAATGTGAGATCATTTCATGAAACAATTTTATGACATGAAGTTTATAGTTCATCACCCAATGGGTATGACATGTGAAGTTTATAGTTCATCAGCAAATGGGTATGATACATGAAAATTGAAGGTGTTAATTCATCATGAGGCCTTCAAACTATGTAGTATGCATGTTTAAAGTTATAGTGATATAAATCACTTTATTGGCTATGGTTAGGATAGCATTTAAATCATGCATTGGAAAGTATGGCATTCATTAATTTCAATTCTTCCTCACATAACAAAACTAGGAATGTGTTTGGAGATTATGAAAGGTTAAGGAATGGAAATGTGCCATGTTTGAAACCTTGTCTGAGTAGTTCGTTAGTATTTGGAACTAGTAGTGAAGCTAGAAGTTGCCCAACCTTCAAAAAACAAATTTGGTTTGTTTCATGGAGATTTGGTACAATAGAACTATTTGGAAGAGATAAATTGGGTGGGCGAGCTCAATTAAAGAAAAACACACAAGAAGTTTGGGCATCCAAGGCATTGAAGCAAGGTATGTCACCCAATGTTTAGGAAACAAATTCAGTCTATTTTGTAGAAATTTTGGTACGCTACAGCTATTTGGGAAGAGATAAAATGAGTTGGAAAGCTTAGTTAAAGAAAAACACCGCGATTTTGGGTATTCACAACATTGAAGCAAGGTATGCCCTCTATGCATTGTTGTAGAGATAATGTTTTTCTATGAATCCTTCATTTCTTTAATCAGTTTTGCATGGCCCCTTTCTTGTTTTCATCTTTTTTCCTACCGTGCAGATAACCAAATGCTAAATGAGATAGCTGAAATTAAAAACAATGTCTAGGTAATCTTTCATCCTAAGTAAATTCGATTTTTTCTTAGGTATAAACTCTAATAAACCTTTTTGTTTCAATGTAGTTTTGTGTATTACATTGATGGCATGCTTGAATGAGATACGGCACATGTTTTGAAGAGAAAAAAATTGTCACTGTAGTGTACATATTATAAAAAAATTATCATAAGTCATCATAGAAATTATCATGTTTATCATGACCATTCCTCACCATTATTTTCATTAACAAAAGGAACCCTACTATGAATTTTTAAAATTACTTGAGACATAAATTGTAATGTCCAACGTCAATTGGGTTTATCTCATGTGATTGGGAGAAATGATTGGGATCCTCCCGACCGAGGTTCAATTCAAACAAATGGCATGATGAACTTTGATGTAATGGACCAGAATATGTATATTCCTCATATGTAATATATGAATATTTATCAAAATAATAAAAATAAAATAAGAAATTGTAAAACCAAACAATAATTATATCTCAGATTATATGTGTGCCTCATGTGAAATAAAGTTATATGTAATGTTAGTATGCATGTACATACCCAATGTATGCATCTAAGTCACTCATCCCATACCTTAGCCATTAATTATTGTGTTAATAAATGATAGATGAAGTTACAATCTATTTAATTTGCATGTAATGAACAGTAGATTACATATCTAAAATGGGTTAAGAAAATAAGAATGACAATGTTTTAGCAATGTTGTTAAATGAATTTCTTTAGCATACATTCTCAAGGAACACGACGAGGACAAGAGAGGAGACTTAATGTGATTTGGAAGGAAGAGATAAGAGAATAAGATTTTTCATTCATTTGATACAAATTCATAGTAATTCAAGTAGTTGGCACAAATACATCTATTCTTAGGTGGGAAGCCCAACCTCGGCATTTGATCCCTACAAATGCTCCCTTGCAATCACACCCTAGGATAACAGATATTCCACCTACTTAACCTGATCTTGTAAGTGATGGGTGGGAGAGAATCTAAATAGACATTTCTTTGGGATAGAGAACTGACCAAATAGTCAAAATAAGGCACAAATGCCAATCACTTCACATATTGTTACATCTGCAAATCATTTTCCCAACACCCACAGCCTCTTGAAATGAAATCTTTGTCACTTCAAAAACCAATTAAAGAGAAAGGAAAGCAACCTACTCAAAAATCCCCTAGCGCTAAAAATTCTAAAACTTCTCAATTCATCTCTGCCCACTCAAGAATGGACACAAAGAATGATGAAAGTGAAAGCAAGAAAGAAATAGTTCATTTGTACATGTATCCAAAAATTTCTCAATACCGATAGTTTATTCAACTTTTATGTTTATGTGATGGTCACACACTCTATTTTTTACTAGATAAAGCAACTTAAATCATGATATTTCTGTCATTTTGAAGATCTAATATCATGCTTTGAACTTGTGAGATTGGGAGTGACAAGGATGTGATGTTCATATATTTTTGTTGATTGTTCACACATGATGCTTGTCATGATATGCACACATGTTTCTTGTGATTTTTGATGGGAGTCAAGGGCAGCAAATGTTTATTGGTAATAACAAGCTTTATTTTATGTATTTTTAAGTTCTAATGGGACCCCTACCCACCTTTCTATAATAAGTCACAAATATAATCCCTCGATTACTTCATCTATTAAAATCAATGTGTCGTTGGTTCCCTTACCTCTTTTCATTTCCATAAAATATCCATTAATTAAAAAAGAAGGGGGTTGCAACTAATCACAATTGAAGGAGAATAAAAAAACAAGGGGGAGATCAATGCACAAAAGTCAATACCGGGAGAGATATGTTGGAACTTTCAGTGTATTTTTTACACATGATCAATTTCATGTCTATTTTAATTTTTTGTTAACTCAATTTTGTCAAGAGCAAAGATTTCTCAAAAACTAACAGAGAGGCAAAGTGAAAGAAAAATTTGGCCTTCTAAATTAAGTGATTTATTTTTTCTATATGTTTGATATGTTTAGAAGTTCTAAATTTTTCCAGTGCTAATAAGTATATTCTGCAATTGTAAACTATTGCACATCACATTTACTTTAGCGGCACAAGTCAACCCATTTTTAACCTTATCATCACTTTGTTGTCTTCCTATGATTTACATTACATTTAGAACTTACAGAATAATCTTTGGTCCAAGTTCTCACATAAACTTGAAAGGGTTGTTATGTCTGAGATAATTGTATGGATCATTTGATAATAAAGGATCCTTATGTTCATTTATTCATTGTTGAGTTTAACCGCATTGCTTAAATGATTTTACTCCTTGTCTTGTTTAACATTTTAGATAATAATTCCAGGTTTACTTTTCATTTTTAATTTTATTATATTTCTTTAATTTCTAATTTATCTAAATTCATTCTATCTATTCTTTGAGAATTTAAAGCATTAGTTAGCAATGTATTGATATTTGTACATTAATTTGCATATATATATATATATATATATATATATAATTTTACCTTTACTTTTAAAGAAACTTATGAAATTTCATAAAAACTTGTATATTTGAAACTAGAATAAAATAAATTATAAGAGTTTTCATTTTATGATTTCATATCAGGTCTTAACCATTTCCTAAGGCTTTAAACCCAGGGTACCATTCTTGTCTTATGACATCTAGCCTTACGAGGCTAAGGTGTCAATGATCGAAACATTACTTGTTTAGTGTCAACAGGTGTATAACTAATGATAGGCATTTGACCATGTCAAGATGCTAAAAGGCCACATCTAGTGCGCCCTCTAAGATGCATGCATGTAAAATACAATAAAATGTCCTCAACATAGGAGAATGTGCTCAATGTCCACCTCGAAGACTCATCCAATGAACCCTCCAAGATTCATGAGTGAAGGAAACAATTAAATGTTCTCCCTAGGACAACATTAGTCAACCTTCTCAAAATAGTAACATTAGATCAATTTTGAAGCCTAAAATGGGTCTACTAACAAAATTTAATAAAGTTCAAATAATAGAGTAAGAGTTGTAAGTATTGAAAGAGGAAGAAAGAAACTACATTTTTTAAACATATTTTCTACTTGTATCCTTTGTAAGTTTACTGAAATTTCAAGTGCAGGCATTCACTGGATGTGGATTTAAATTCTAGATCCAACAAGTACGCACTCTATATACTTTCGATAGACATGCAGTGAGATAAACTAGAAATACATGAATAGCCCACATTTCTTGAAAAAAAATACATTTTTTTCTTGTGTTTCTAATTTATCTAAATATGGCTCTTATCAAAATTATCAAAAGTAATTACTCTTTGGATGTTAAATTTAATATTTCATTTAATAAATGCCTACGCTTGAAATTAAATTTAATATTTCATTTAATAAATGCCTACACTTGAAATTTGAGTAAACATACAGGGAGATAACTCAAAAATATGATTAAAAAAATGTTGTGTTTTCCCTTCCCTCCAAAACTATTTATGCTTATGGTTGACATCATCATCTTGAATCATACTGATTTTGTTAAAGTTATGATAGGGTATTTTTGTTTTGAGACTCATTTTTTACCTCAAAACTTCTAGAAATGTATGATCCATATGGTGCATAAGCAAGTGTGCAATAATTCCACACATATGAATTGCATGTTGATTGCATGTTGAGGTACTCCAACTCCATAAATAAATATGCACGATTCCAAATAAATAGAGTCCACCACAGAAAAGAAGTTGTCAATAACCTCCCAAAATAGAAAGTATTCTCACAAGGTTTTTTCCCATTGTACAACTACCTCAAAAGAAAGGCTCCAAAGGGGTTACAACTCAGATCTTGTGCAAAGAAGGAATCAACAATAAAATAATAACCGATGCTCAACTATATCTTCATGAGTGTTCCATAGAGAAGTGTGTAAATCTCTTCGAAAGCACTCCACAAAGAAGACAGATATTTAATAACAAGTTCAGCATCGAACTCCACAAAGAAGACAGATATTTAATCACAAGTTCAGCATCGAACTCCACAAAGAAGACAGATATTTAATCACAAGTTCAGCATAACCACTATGGCAAGGACACAAGTTCAACAAAACCACTATGGCAAGGACACACTGATAACTAACTTTTAGCACAACTTCCCATGCATAACAACCCTCCAACAAATCATAAAATAAACTCAATCATGCCATAAATCCATGGGCAACCAAACCAAGAGGATGCCCCTTCACTCAAGCCAAATAATAATAAAATAATGCGATTTAGCTCAATGTGTTTGTCAATGAAGGGTTATACTCCATTGATGTTGTTGTATCATGTAAAATAAAGTTTCTCTCCCTAGAAAACCCACTACCGTACAAATATAACAACAAAATAAAATCTCTACTTAAGATTGAACCTAGGGTGCACCACCACCCAGGGATCATTATGTCAAACCTTAAGAAAAGGCCGGATCACCAAGGTTAACACATGCAATAACCCCTACCCCACCCCACCTGCACCCCACAAGAAGATAGAGTACTGCAACTGTGCACGTTGTATACTATAGGAGTTATGTTAAACTTGTAGGTGGAGCTAGGTAAGGTGGTAGGTGGAGCGTTAGAGATTACGAATGTCTCCTGGAGTATGACCTACTTATTGTACATTATCCACTTTTCCACTTTAGTTCTCATCACGCCAGAATGATATAAATGCATAGGATAAAAATTGTCCAAGATGAACCATTTTCCAGCAAAGTTCCAAGTAAAAAATCCAACAGAAGTTTGGGTGTCTGGCATAGTTCCACAGGTCAAAGTTCCAAGGGCATAGTTCCTCCATGCCCAAACGCGTTTAGAATCTCTGAAGTGACCCAGATCCTTGAAAAATCCTAAAACAGCCTGGAACTGTGCCATCTGTGGATTTTTTACTTCACCAAATCCCGGCGAAAATGAGTTTTTACGGGCCATTTTGAATAAACCATATATAATGCCATGGCATGAACCTTATATGGCACAAAGGGGTAAACCTTTATCTTTCAAATGTCACCATCTGATCTACTTATAAGATATTTACAATTAGCCAAAATCCTTTTGTAAATTGGTACATAACAAAACTCTTCAAGAAATATAACAATAAACAATGAAATATATTGTTGGCGTTTAAATCCAGTGAATAATACAGCATATATTGACACAAATTATCGTTTACCTGCTTATCATTACATGAAAAAGCATAGTTCTACAGCAAACTTTAGCTATAAAAATGCAATATGCCTTTATGTAATGGTTAGTCTCATATAAAAAAATATTTTGAGTACATACTCAATAGAGTACAAAGAGAACACTAAGAACCTCACTGTTCCTGATACGTATACACATCACTTATCTAGCTTCCAACTTAGCAATGAATGTCCCTGGATCCTCCAGAATAAAAAGGCGAAGGAATCTAAATAAATCTTGGCAGGGTTATCTACATGCCTAATTAATGAAAACCATTAACACTTTAGGATGTGGCATCTGAACTTTCTACCTGAATAAAGACGAGTGTTTCTTTTATGTGTCATTAGTTGTCCTGGAAACTGAGTATATATAAAGGAAGGAATTTTTATACATATCTTTACAGAGACCAGCCAGAAAAGACTCATTATTGTAAAAGAGTATATTTTACCATCACTTACCAGAAACGGTAAAATATTGACTAATGTTCTGACTGGCTTAAGAATCCATTCTCTCATGATGACATCCCAAGTGGCCTTGGTATTTGTACCTGCCTAGCAGGGTGGCCATTTTACTTACTTATACGGTTGATCATACTTCTCAAGAAAAAAACAGGCCTTTTTGAACTGACTGGTTCTTTTTGAGGTTCCTCGTTGAAATCTTCAGTGTCTCTTTCAGCATTTGAAAACAAAACAACAGATTGCGGGCTTCCTGATTTTGAGGCACCAGCTATGTTCTTGAGTTCATTTGCCAGCTCGCTCATCTTAGGACGGGCCTTGGGCTGCTTTACCAAACATCTATGTGCCAGGGAAGCAATTCTGTGTGCTTCTTTGAGAGAATATTGTCCCCTCAATCTTGGGTCCAATATTAAACGGAACTTTTTACTGTCAGATATATATGGCTTTACCCATTCAAGAAGCTTTTGTTCATTCTTTGGAAGTCTCGTATCCATGGCTCTTCTTCCCGTAAGTAGTTCATACAACACTACTCCAAAGCTCCAAACATCACTCTTTGATGATAGATGTCCAGTTTGTATATATTCTGGGGCTGCATATCCCGCAGTGCCTACAAGCTGGTAGAACGGTTTACATGAAAAAATGTCTTTCCCTCTCCGTATCATTTAGTATGTTATATATTTTATCCCAAAACAAACATGTCAATGGATTGATGCTTTTCGTTGAAAGATCCAAGAAGATTTCCATACCTATCAACTGACTCAGTTCCCAAAAGTTTCGTTTCAGCACATAATACATGGAGAATAGTAGAGAGGAACAAAAAAGCAAGAGAATACTAGACAGGAATCTAAAAGCAAGTGAATAAGCAGAAACATTGCTGAAAAGAAGAATATTAAGAGTAACAAAATATCAAAACCAAAGAATAAAAACATAATATTGATTTCTTCCAACCAGCCATTGAACAAAAAGACATTGCATATAAAGTTGCTGCTTCAGAGAGCAAGGTCTTCCTGACTCCAGAGGATCCAGATTCTAAAGCCAATAGACAAAAAACAGTAAGCTTCTAGGCCATTGCCTGTACTCATGCAGAGATTACGGCTTGTATAGCAACTAATGAAAAGCAAAGCAAAACAAAACTGATCTCTGTTGGCAACTAAGTGAATGTAGAAGTCAAGATGGAATATAGAGTTGCTAAATTAAGTCATGATATCTGACTTAAGATATCCAAATGTATTAAATACCAGCATAGATTCATCTTAAGTACAGATCTAACATGAGCCAAGAGGAATCAATATTAAATACCAGTATAGATTCATCTTAAGTACGGATCTAACATGAGCCAAGAGGGATCAATACTAAATACAGCATAGATTCATCTTAAGTACGGATCTAACATGAGCCAAGAGGGATCAAATTTCTTCACGTGCAAACTTCTTAAGAGTGCAAAATACAATGTGTTGTTTTTCATTGTTTAAATTGTATTTTTGAATGCTAAATAGAATATATATAGGACCAAATAAAAGTTTTAACCATAGAAACTTAATTTTTCATGATATATACACAATTTATTTAAAATGATATATACCAGCATAGATCCATCTTAAATACGAATCTAACATGAGCCAAGGGAGATCCAATTTCTTCACGTGTAAATTTTATGAGCAGACATTATTTAAATGTTTTGTATAGTTATTTAATTTTTTGTATTTTTAGACTTTTAGAAATTTTTATTTGGGCCCATATGAGCAGAATTTCAACTTTGATGACGGAAGGACAGGGTTACACATCATACTGGACTGTAGAATGAGCCTCTCGGCTCAAATATATACGTAATTTACATTAAAATTAAAATATTTTACATCACAGCTATTTTATCACACAAATTAAAATGGTTTCTTATTATTAATATATTTTTAAGCATAGGCCAATATTAACTCTTATTAAAATATTTTATTGATAACCCACATTGAATAATTTTTTATATACAACATTAAAATGTTTTATTTTAACAATTTTTTTCTACATCTAGATATATATGCAGTTGATATCAATATACATTAGTTAACATAGATCTTCAAATAATTTATTTAAATCTCGAGTTGAAACATCTTACTCATACATATTTTTACTTCTATTCAAATTTTTATTATCGCTGACATTATTTTTCTAGAACATAGTTTTTAATTTTTAATTTTATTTTAAAGGGGATGGACGGCCAGACAGACTTACACATCCCCTTCCTACTGAACTGTAGAGTGAGTCTCTAGGCTCAATTAAATCAAAACCCAATCAACATGTGAGTTTGCTGGTCTGAAGCTCTTGGGTTTTGTTACCCATGCAGACCAAATACTTCCGTAGATTCTCAATTTTGTGTGTTCATCGAAGGCGATGGTTGAGTCAGTCAATAACTATACTCGAGACAAGGAAATTATGCTAGCAAAATTATGATTTTTTTATACCTGGATACAATGTGTGCATGGCAGTATGGCTTGCCCACCAAGGCTACCTGCATGTAACAAATTACTTTACAATTGCAAAGGGTATTATCTCATGCAAAGGGCATTATCTCATCAAGTAGTTGAGTGTTCCTCCTCGTAGATTCTTTACTACGAAAAAAAGTGTCCACATAATTGCTATATTAAATGCTCACTGATAGTACTTCCCTCTCACCATGATCAAAATGAGTTTAATCCTTGAGTTCATTCAATGTACATCTAAACATACTTATCAGAGAAGTTTCAAATTTGCGCAATGCTGGGAGAAGAAGCAGGAGCACTGCTATGATTTTGGCAGTCTGTTGTAATTGGGTTTTTTGCACTTGATCTTCATCCTAACCAAAGTTATTGGCCATCCTTTCAAATTTTCTGATTTCTGACAGTGTGGTTGTCATGCCGGTTTGCCTTGTGGCTCTCTTAGCCCACCATAAGGCGCACAAGGCCCTTAACATAGCCACCTGACAACCTCATTCTATTGTTTCTGCTAGATTGCAAGGAGCACCTGCACAAGGAGGAAGCACTTCCATCTATTGTTATCTTGAAGTTTGGTGCAGGAGGTAACAAAATTCAGCCTAATGAAACACTTTGTTTTCCATGGAAAATGTCCTCAAGGAAACCCTCCAAGCAATTCATCATATCCCTGAATCGCACATGGGGTGAATTCCACTAGAGTACAACATACTTGTAACCCAAAGGGACTCTACCAGATTTGAACGCACAACCTCTCAATGATTTCTACCTTTTTTTCTGGTTGGTTCAAACCAATTGAGCTAACCCTCTAGGCTCCATCCTAGGATGCGAATGAATTTTTCTGTCTCAATACTTTGAAATAGTCTACCCTACTAGGGTATTTTAGCAGTTGTATCCTAGAGGAGATTGATATCAAGTCCTGGATAAAAGAGGTGTGGGAATCTTAAGGTTGGCTATGTACAACCATGAGTACCCCTAATCAAAGTCCTTTAATGTACCTTTAAGGAGAAAAGTCACTACCATGATGACATAGATGATGACATAGCTTTTGATTTATATGACTCATTCTTTCAAGACGAAGTTGTGAAACTGTATTTCCCTATCTGGCTTGAATTCTTGGGGTCACCCTTGCAATTCTGGGAATTCTTGGAACACATCTCTATGTCAATTACAAATTCATTTGCCATGAACCAACTAGATTTTTCAACCTACAACCATAGAAAAGGGTGTCTCAAGGTCAGTATGTTAAATTACCTAAAGGAGTATGTGTAGATATGGGTGGGGGGCAAAGTTTAGCATTAGACAATATGATATCTCAATCTCATGAATACTTGCTTCATGTGTCAAATCCCTAAGCACAGGAATAAGGATTGATGGCCAAAGCAAAATGTTTTGAATCACAAGTTGTTGGAATGTCATAAGGTCAA
Organism: Pinus tabuliformis; assembly: GCA_031772625.1. NCBI lineage: Eukaryota > Viridiplantae > Streptophyta > Pinopsida > Pinales > Pinaceae > Pinus > Pinus tabuliformis. The sequence continues at coordinate 2,039,436,759 of CM062817.1, read as the reverse complement.
GCCCACACAGGATCACCCATTGCAAATCACAGTGAACCAAAGGTTCGCAAACCCAGGGGTGGGATTTGTGTACCTATCCCAGGTTCGCATCACCCAAACCAGGTGCGGGTACGTCCTGAATGAACCCAGATGAACCGGGTTCATCCCCTAAGAACCCGATACGTTATGACTGCAAGATGGGTTTATTTGTTCTGCGTCGAACCCTGACAATGGGTCCGTGGTGAGGTTCGTCTATAGTGCAGGGCAAGAAAAAAAAGTTTTTTATTAAACAAAAAAACATTTTATAACCCAACCCTAAATTGCATTCATCCACTTATTGTTTGTTTCTTTTAGTTTTGCATTTGCCATTCACACAGGTCTGGGAATTCGATGATGGCACAAGCATTTGGTAGCTAGTGTGTTCGACGACGATGCAGGTGTTTGTGGTGTTGGCACAAATCGTTGGGGTTTGTGGAGTTTTGTGGTGTTGACGCAGAATTGGCCTGTGGTAGTTTTTAGGCGCAATAGGAGATTGGAGGCACGCTGCAGCGGGTAACGCAGGTTAGCCACTAGCCACAATTTTTCAGATTTTTAACTTTTTAATGACCTAGACTCGGTTAATGACTGATTTTAAACCCAGAACTCAGTTAAAAATAAAAACAATAAACTTAAAAGTGTGTTCAACTTTTCAATATAGATGATTTAAATTTTATATTATAAATATGTGATTGATCTTCATATTTATATGTTGTCCTTACTTTCAGATTTAGCATTTTGGTTAATTTCCAAAATCAAGAATGTCTTCATCAAATCCACAATATCCACTCTGAAAATATGTGGAAAAGAAAAAACCTCCAAAGGGTGTTGGGGGGACAGCAACAATAAAATGCAATTTCTATCAGCTTGAATGGAAAGGGAGTTATACCAGAGTTAAAGCTCATTTTATGAAAATACCAACGTGGAGTGTTGATTCTTGCACAAGAGACCCAAATGATCCCACTAGACTCCCTAGTGCACAAAGAGAGCAACAAAGGGCTTATGGTAAGGCAAGAAAGGCAATCTCCAAGCCATGTTGTAATGTTGATAAAAATGATGACTACAATGAGGATGAATTACCATATAATGATGTAGTTGGAATTGGTAATGAGCGTGTGCCATTTAGAGCATCAAAAAACACTATCATTCATGCACGCAAGAAGCCTAAACTTGGTGGCATTTATGACAGGTTTGATGTGAAAAGTAGGGAGGGTGTTGATCTTGCAATAGCAGGATTTTTTCTTACATGTGGCATTCCTTTCAATGAAACCCATTCACCCCATTTTGATCAAATGGTTTGTGTTATTAATGATGAACCTCCAAGGTATAAAGCACCTAGTTATGAGAAGCTCTAAACTATGTTGGTGGACAAAGAGAAAGCACATCTTGAGAAGATGATGTCGACATTGAAGGCATCTTGGAGTGTAGATGGTTGCTCCATTGTTATGGATAGTCAAAATTTTCTGTTGATTAACATCATTGTCTCTTCCATTTCTGATCCATATTTTCTAAAGGCCATTGATTGTTTTGGTCAAGAAAAGAACACTTTGTTCTTGAAAGCCCAATTATGTGAAGCCATTGTTGAGGTGGGGCCATCGGATGTTGTTCAAGTTATTACTAATGCAGCTCCAGTTTGCAAAGCAGGTGGAATGATGGTCCAAAAGGAGTACAAGTTAGTGGAAAATCTATTATTTTTATTACAAGTTTGATTTTTAAATCATTTTATTATTCAATATTCATTGAGTCATAAATCTTTATAGATGTTACATTGAAAGATTTCAATTTATTTATTTATTTTTTGATTTCTTGATATACTATAAGCATATTTGTTGGACGCAATGTGCAGTGCATTCTTTGAATAATGCACAAAAAGACATTGGGAAAATCGAATGGATCTGGATGTTAATTGATAATGGCCGCAAAATTCAAATGTTTATATGCAACCACGACCATTCACAGACCATTTACCGCAAGCATGCTAAAATGGAGCTTCTTAAACCAACAGACACTAGATTTGCAACTTACTACATTTTGCTTAGACAACGTATGGAGATGAAGAATGCTTTAGCTGCCACAGTTATTAGTGACATGTGGGACCAGTGGAGGCTATCTACCTCGGATGCAGCTCTAGAGGTGAAGAGGTTGATTTTGGATAATCAGTTTTGGGCTGATATCAAATTTGTTGTGGAGTTTATAGAGCCAATTTGTGATATGCTTCACTATGCAAACACAGATGGTCCATGTTTAGGTGAGATTTATGAGAACATGGACTCTATGTGCGAGAGGATCAAATCCATCACAGATAGGAAAGATCCTACTTTATGGCCACAATTGAAATCATTTATACATGGGCGGTGGAATAAACTAAACACCCCACTTCACATGGCAGCCTATGCAGTTAATCCAAAATGGTATGATCCCACAACAGGAAGGAGACCTCCTTCCCAAGATAGAGAGGTGGTGAAAGGGTTTAAGACTGCTATTAAAAAAATCTATGGTTCTACAGAAGAGGTCTCTGAGATACAAACTCAATTTGCCCAGTTTTCACGTGGTCGAGATGTCTTTGGGTCACGTGATTCTTTGACTGATAGGCACAAGAAGAAGGATCCAATTGATTGGTGGTGGCTTCATGATGTTGATGCTCTTGAGTTGCATCAATTTTCGATACGATTACTTGGATAGGTAGTTAGTTTCTCATCCTGTTTTTGTATTATTTAATTAATTTGATTTACATACTTAACATTGTCTTGACTCTTTTCCTAATAGCTTTTCGTTAACTGCTTTCCATACAATTACTTGGGCAAGTAGCTAGCTCCTCGGCTTGTGAGAGGAATTGGAGCACATATGCTTTCATCGATTCATTGAAGAGAAACGGGTTGGGATCAAAGAAGGTTGAGAACTTAGTCTACATTCATAGCACACTTTGTCTCATATTGCGTAAAGACCCAGGGTACAAGGAGGGTCTTTTCAAGAGATGGGACCAATACACAAATGATGCTACATGTGTGGATGAGGACATACAGCCAAATGGTATTATTCAGCTACCTCCAGTTACTATGGATGAGCAGGAGGCTCCAGATGAGAGTGATCCCTCCTTAGAGAGTCTGTTGATTGAAAAGCTTATTGATGTTGATGACATGGCTTGAAGAAGCCTAATCTTGTTCATTGTTCAGTTTCACTTCTTTTGGAATTTCGAAAATTTATATTTCATGTTTGGAAATGCCTCAAGGCATATTTTGGAATGTAGTATGACAATGGACATATACCTATAACTCTATTATCATGATTCACATCAACATGTAAATTGCAATTTCCACGTGATATCAAATTTGAAATTTCAAAGTGAATGTTCATGTTTAAGTCTTTAAATGATTTATTTTTCTTGTTGTAAGTTGGAAGATTTCAAAATTCATATATATTAGAATTTATAAAATATATATATATATATATATATATATATATATATAATGTACCCCCGACGAGCCCATGTACCCTGTTTCAAAAAGTGACGCAACCGTCCCCATACACATCCCTGAACCCACGTTTTCTCTCAACATAGTACCACAGTGAAGGAGAGGGCTCCATGAATGATGGACAAGGGGTTGGCCCATTAATCTCTATACGAATGATCATGTGGTGCTCCAAAGTGGCTCTGGGGCATAAGTAATGATCTCATATGTCTCTTGATGAAAAATAAGATTGTAGACTACTCCAAATGAGGGCACGGAAGATGGTGCTTACCCTCCCATGTCTCAAGGATGAGCCAAACCTCCATTGGGCCTCGAATCAGCTAGCAAACCCTGTATATACCCTGTTGGGGGCACTGCTAGTCCAAGTGCATCATCTCGCATATAAAGTGAGGCAATGAACAAGTTGTTGAAGGTGCTAAGGGTGCCCATAAGATGAGACAATGTTGTATCACATGACGGAGTCCCACGGCTCTCAACGCATCTCCTACAAGTGTTAATTTGATCCTCTGGTGGGCTTGGGCCCTAGTTAAGTTGCCCAACCCATGATGAAACCCCTTGCCAATTACGCATAAGATCCAATGTGTCTCCTCACCCTAGGGTACAATAATTCATTAATGCATTTAAGTGAATCAAGCTTGTTAGTGAAGGGCACAAATGAGACTTCATAATGGGTTTCCCTTCCAAATTTGGGGCTTTGAGCATGTGGTGGTGTTACCTCCCTGTTACTGCTCAACCTAACAGGGGTCCTAAAAGGGGATCCTTGAAGGGCTACTACTAGGTATTGAAGTTTCTAAGTTTACTTAGTTTAGAAACCCTTCATGCACTTTTTCTGATTTATTCCTACCTACTTGTTATTTTTCTTTAACAAGTTATTTACAAAGTAAACACTGAAAATAAACACCAGTGCATGCTCAACATATTACAGATCAGCAACTAAAAGAAACAAGAACAAACACACCACATGACAATATTATTTTTGGAACAATGTCCCTGGAAAAACCCAATGCGGGAAAACCGGTGCAGCTATCTGAGGGTTTTCTTATTAAAGCAATATCAGAGTACAATCTGGGTGCTGAAACTGGCCTACCCAATAGAGAATTTCCTTAGCAGCTATACCTCACAGTTTGAGATAAATCTCATGGCTGAAACCCCAGAAAGTCCTTCCGGCAGCTCCTCCGCACAAAACTGCTCTGCAACCCCAGCGTCTGCCCAATCTGGACTGTGTCAGCCCCTCTCTAGGTTGGCCCTGCATCAGCTTTTTGGGCCTCTGCGTCAGACACGTTGGCCTCTCTAGTGCTCTGCGCAGCACTTCGCTGCCTCTGTGTGGCCCTGCGTGAGCCCTTGCTGGCTCTGCGTCACTCTCCTTGGCTGCTACGCTGCTCTCCCGACACAATCTCTGCCTTCTCTATTTCTCTGTACTCAATGCCCCTCAGCTGCTCTCCCGATCATTGATTCTATCTCTCTTAGCAAACCCCGCTCTAGAGAATAGAATGATTGATCACTCTGGTGTATTCTCCAAGTGACCCTCAAGCCTCCTCTTATACTTTTCTTGTTGACATCTCAACGGCCGAGATTAAGTCCCTAATCAATGGCTAAGATTAGATCTGGCTTGATCCATGTCTTTTGAACCATTCTAACACAGATTCATATTAATACACATTAATATTTTATTTTCCCTAAGTTTAGACTTAGGGACTCCATTAAAAATATTAATTATTTTAATATCTCCTGATCTGTTTAGAATCTGCCCAAACCCTTTCTGGGTATTGGAGATCGCATGTGCCCCGACCTCTCCACCAAATTTCGTGGTTGGAGCACATCCGATGCTACCCCAAATCAACACTAGGCTAAGGGCAACAATGGAGCGATAGCCCACTGTCACCTCAGGTAAGGTTCCCTACTCTTTACAGACTTTCACCAATGGGAGGACACCTGTTATGATAAGGATCACAAAATGGATGGACCAATGATAAGGCAAGGGGTGATGCTGGAAGCCTATTCACAAGAGAGGCTCAAATATGTGGCTTGTTTTTCTTGGAAGACAAGATGGAAGGCTCTCAAGGAAGGGTTTCACGAGGATTTCAAGGGTTAGGTTTTGAGTATCTGTCTTATAAAGGAGATCCTTAAGCCCTAGAATTCTTGTGGAAACTTGGGTTACAAGTGATCTTTGAAGAATTAACCTTGATAGTGCATGGGACCACACGAGACCAAGTGAACCCGAGGTTAGGTCAAGGGGATAGGATTTAACAACCAATGATATGTTTGACCTAATTAGGGAGGGGAAAGGGATCAAGGAATGAATTTTCAATGAAAGGTAATGCAAGGATCCTAGTGATGTTTCTAGCCTAAGGGAAACCAAGGGAAAGAATTGTTCTTCGAGCTAGGGCTTGTGATATCTCCAGATCCCATTGTCGAAATCTCATGAAATTTGGAGGGCTTCTTAAAGACACATAAGTGCAATTGTGGACCAAAAGTCAAAGTATTTGGATGGCTAGATTGTGAGATATTTTATGCCCTAGGTGACCTAGAGGACTAGACCTAGAGAAGAGGAGAGGGGAGAAGGAAAATAGGTTTAAGGTGATCACCTTAGGTGGACCAATGCCTAATCCTTTGAGGAGATTTGGAATCGAGTAATTATGACTATGGATATTGAATTTTCTATGTAAAGGAGGCCTCAAAGACAACTTCGCATAACATTAGGGCAGCAGCAAAAGCAAGTTCAAGAACTTTATACTTCGTTTTGCAAGATTGATGGCTTATCAAGATGAATTTCAATGAGGAAGCATCTCTAGGAACATTCATTCATAATAAATGGCCCATATATGAAGTATCACTATCTAGAAACCGAATTTCCACAACTTCACATAAATGGATGCGGTGAATTAGCCCTAGTATAGCAAAATCCTAGCAACAATGTATGTGATAAGAATAGAAAAGAAAATAGCATTAAATTGTGCTTACATGTATTAAGACTATATCCAACCATCAAGAATTTTCCTATCAAGAAGCTCCAAGACGAGAAAATAATCCAAACATAAAAATTCATTCCATGCTCCAAAATTCGTCCTCCAAGAAGGATAGCAAAATTCTCAAGAGAGATACAAGTCCAATCCAAGTGATGATGCTAAAATAAATTCACATCACTTGTATTTATACACTTCTAATGAGTTCGACTTAGCTAATTAGGCCTACATTAAACCCTAGAATAAAATAATGTGCAACATAACTAACTTTTGGTGACAAGCCCTTCAAACTAGCTCATAAACAAAAGAAAAAGCCTCTCAAGAGGTTGAATGATCAATAGTACATGTCGTTGGGCCTTATAAGAGGCCTAGTGAAGCCCAAAGGTGCCATAATGAAAAATAAGACACCCAAAAGTTGTGGACAAGGGGTTGGCCCTTTGTTCTCCAACGAATAAACTTGTGGTGCTCCTAATGGGTATGGGGGCACACAAGTAACCTCATGGATCTCCAAATAGATCAAATATGTCTGTAGACAATCTACAAGGGCTCAGATGATCGTGTAAATGATGCCACATCATCATACAGGTCTTGGGTCATCTACCAAGTGCATGGTACAACTGTGGGGTCGGCTTGGCATGGTGAACTAGATGCATCTTCCTCGTCTAATAAGTGAATCTCGAGCAATCTCTAAACGTCTCTGGGGATCCATGGAATGTTGTCTACTGTTCTGGAGTCCCATCGCTCTCTATACACACCCTACATGTGCCAATGTATCCCTCTTGAGAGTTAGGACCTCGTATAAGGAGACCAAACCCAAAATGGAGACCATCTGTAATCGTGCATAAGATCCAATTTATCCCCTTGCCTTCCAGTACAACAAGTCATTTAAATAAATCAAGTTAAAGAGCTTACAAACCATGGACAACAGGTGGGCACTTCATAATGGCGTGCCCTTCCATAATGGGCTTTCGCATGTGCTAATGTCTCCAAGCTCCAAGGGTGGTTAACCAAGTGCCCTATTAGGAGGTTTCTACTTTTAAAGGGGATGACATGTCCAAGGTACATCCTTCAAATGGCAATGGCATGTGGTAAAGTGATGGAACATAGTAGGGAATGGAGGGGGCAATCTTGGGTCACGTGTTGATTTGGGGTAACATCGGATGTGATCTAGCCATGAAAATTGGTCGAGAGGCTAAAGCACATGAGATCTCCAAGACCCAGAAATGGTTTGGGGAAATTCTACCCGGTGAAGGAGATATAAAAATAATTAATATTTTTAATGGGTTCCTTAGTCTAAACTTGGGAAAATAAAAATATTAATGGGTATTAATATAAAACTAGGTTATAAAGTTCTAACTGACATGGATCAAGCCAAATCTAATCTTAGTTGTTGATTAGAGATGTAAACTTAGTCATTGAAGACTCAACAGAAAAAGTATAAGAGGAGGCTTGAGCGTCAATTGGAGATACACCAAAGTGATGAGTCAGTTTGATTCTTTAGAGCAGGGTTTGCTAAGAGAATCGAACCAGTGATCAGAGTTGTAGTGAGGGGCAATGAATACGAGGCAGAGAGGCAGAGATAGTGCCAGAAGATCAACACAGAGGCAAAGAGGCAGACGCAGAGCCAGAGGAAGCCACGCAGAGGCCAACAGTGACTGCGTAGAGGCCAGAAGGGTCTGCATCATCCATGCATGGGCTGCAGAAGTGATGCAGAGGGCCAGAGAGGCTGCGCAGAGCCTCAAAGGGCTGACGCAGTGGGTTTCATGCTAACGCAGAGGCCAGGGGGGCTAATGCAGTGCTTCAAATTGTGTTGGAGAGGGTTTCATGGGGCAGAGTTTCAAAATATCTACTTCCGAAGAGAGGTATTACTACCAAATTTTTTATCTCTTTCAGGTCAGCCAATTTGGCACCCAGTGTACTCAAGAAAATCTACTTAATAATAAAAACCTTCAAAACTGTTGCACCGATTTTCCCAAGTTGAGTTTTTTCGGGGACGATTGTCCAAAAATAATGGTGTCCCTTGTGTGTTTGTTCATTTCTTTCAGTTATTGATATGTAGATGTTTGAGACTGTATTGTGTTTATTTCAGTATTTGTATGGTTGAATAACTTGTTCGTAATTAAACAAGTAGGCGAAATAAACCAGAGAATACAGATAAAATTTCTAACGGGTAATACTTAGAAATTTCAACAACATGCCAAGGTACAAGGGTAGTTAATAAAGGGGAAGCCCACACTTCGGTATATAATGTATAGGAGGGAGCAATCATGGTACATGAGTTACCCTTGCCTTGATTTTTCCACCCTTCTTCATTTGTCTTTTGTCTTTTATGATTTTTCTTTAGTTAACTGGTTGGGGCTCAAGGAGTAAGAGCATGATATGTAAAGTATAGCAGTGGATACCCCCTTTGAGGTGGGGCGGTTCATCGCCCACCAGGGGTTGGGACAATCATGGGTTCCTGAATGATAAAAGAGGCTCATCTAGGACCTATAAAAACCAGGGTTATGGCCATGAGAATGGGGTAGAGCTCATGCATTGGCTTTTGTCCACATGCTAAATGTGTTTGTCCCGGCCATCTTTTGCATTTTATGGTACATTTTCCTATTGAATGTGGCCAATTATGTTTTTACTTTTCTTTTCAGTTGCATCAACCTTCGGGGCATTGTTTCAGGCCCAACCCAAGGTGTGGGCAAGGGAAAGGGGATGCTAACCCTATGTGGACCCAATGGAGAGTGTGGACCCAGGTCGGAGAAATGATGAATGGGGTTATAATGAGGAGAGGGGGAGTAATATATGTGGATGAGGGAGCAGGACCATGCAACCAAAATCAGGGTTTCCGATGAAGTACCATCTCAAGAGCTCAAAGGTCAGTAAAAGAGATCCCACGAGACTAGGGTCCAAGAGTAACATCCAAAAGAGGTTTAGGGGACAAGCGCACGGACCTAGCCTAATCTTTCCGTCAAATCCCCCCATTAATTCATACCCAAAAGTCTGCATGATAAGTAAACTACAATACTCAATTACCAAATGTCAAGGCATACCTTTAGGTTTGGGAGGCCCACCTTCAAACATACGATTATGACAGATGGGTGAGGGGCCACATGGCCGGCTCAGGTGGCGGAGAAATGACACAATGAGCTAGTTGGTGGCTCCAAGGGGCTGTAGATTGTCGGCTAAGGAACATAATGGAGAAAAAAATTCTCCTAGGAATATCACCCGCAAAATGATGGGTAACATTTGGCTCCAACTGGGACATGATCTCTCCAAAAAGTGAGCTACTCGAACGGGAGGTCATGAGAGCACCAACAATCTCTTGGTTACCGTAGCCCTGTTACTTGCACATATCAAAGACTAAACCCACGGAGCAGCGTGTTTCTATGGCGTCTTATGATCACCTGTGCTTGGTGTTAGTCGGAAAATCAACATAAAATATGCAAGTTTTAATCTAAATGTAGCTAATCTATCATGAGAAATATCATATGACGTTAGTTCTAATGAGAAAATGAGCATGCAATGCATCCTACCCTAACATGCATATGACGAAGCTAATATTAAGTGTAATCATAAAGCCAATGCAACCAACATATCATCAAATCAATATAAACATGCCTGCCTATATGATTACTCATGCAGCAAATCCCAAAGCGAATGCAAACCCAAACACATGGAGGATGTTACAGGCGGGGTGTGGGAAAACATGGTTTCCATGTGAGGTAAGAGGAATCCCTAAGAGAAGGAACACGAGTCAATCTAGAAATGTGGAGCCTTCCCTCTAAGTACACAATGGTGGAATGAATGATTATCCTTAAGAACTTCTTATCACAATCATTGCTCATAATATTGTGCTTTGTAGATGCCACAAGGTTGTGATCAGAGGGGGACAGAGGGTGAGGGAAAGAAAGAGTGCAACAAATAGGTTGCTCAAATTGATGGTCACATTGGACTCTGGAGAGGGGAGGTCATGGAGTGATCAAAACCCAAAGGGTGTGTCCTAGGAGTTAAAGTATAATCAATGAGGGGTTTTTCCTCAAAACTATACTCGGACTGGGGAAAGGGCTCACGGTCACTTGAGATCCTATGACAAGGGGTCAAGGTATCACTAGATGGAGACTCAATATGATGAACAATAGAAAAGGGCAAAGGGGAAGGTGAAGTCTCAAAGGGATCCTTTTCTTGAAAATCCAACTCTAGAGGCTCAAGTGATTTGAATATACTCCCGGAATCATAAGGAAGGTAGGTATGAGCAAGGGTCTTATCAATCCTATCATTGTTGGTATCAAAGATAGGATCTTCCCAAAAAGGAGAATCAATGATCTCCAATTGCTCCTTTTCCTGCAAGGGAAAATGCTAATTCTCCTTCCCAAGGGTATTGATGGATATGTCATCATAAACAATGCCCGAGAGAAAGGGAGGACCATTCTCAACCTCATCCTCCTTGTCGGTGTCATAAATGGGAGCACAGTCAAATTGAGGACCAACAATTTCCCATTTCCCCTTTTCAATATGGAAATAATCTCCAATGTCATCTTCCAAGGGGCTAATGGGATCACCTTCCTCAAGGTTCTCAAAAGGAGAATCATCGAGAGCACTATCCTTGAGAAAGGTAAGGTTAGTCTCAACTTCACTTTCCATAGACTCATTCTTCCCTACACACATGTTGTTAGAATCATCTTTTTCATTGTGTGGAACCAACGATGACTCATCTTTCTGCTTATCACTTAGATTATCAAGGTTATCTCCCACCTCTTTAACTAGCTTCTGCACAGAGGAGTCTCTGAGAACCTCCCATTCTTCATGAGGGATGCCACCCCATGTTTCTAAGAAAATACCTTCAAAACTATCATAATCAATGGCAATCTCATGAGGGAGGTTATTATACCAATCTTTAACTTGACCTTCAAGTGATAAAGCCAACAACCTCATAATTGTGTCATCATTGTTAATCCTCACCAGGGCTAAGGCCCAAAAGAAGTCGTTAAGATGGACATTGGGATCTTGATTAGGACTTCCTTTGAACTTAGGCATCCCACTTCTTATCCATGCCTTGATTTCCAGGCGCTCTAGAACTTCCTTAGGACCAAGGTCATTATAGGGAGAGGGAGGGAAACCATGTTGCTTGAGATAGTCCATTTCTTATGATTTTTACACATTAGGATTAAAAATGGAGTCGCCAGGGTGAATGTAGATGCCTTAATAGATGCTTGCTTCACCCTACAAGCATTAACTTTGAAGTTCAATGAAGAAATAGGGCTTCGTTCTTCCAATGGAGTCGCCAATAATGATATGTCAATATGTCGTATAGGGAACAAAACACACATTTTATGTCCCCGGCAACGGCGCCAAAAATGTTACCGCTCAAACTACTAGGGGTCCTAAAAGGGTATCCTTGAAGGGCTACTACTAGGCTAAGGGCAACAATGGAGTGATAACCCATTGTCACCTCGGCTAAGGCTCCCTACTCTTTACGTACTTTCATCGATGGGAGGAGACCCGTTATGATAAGGATCACAAAATGGATGGACCAATGATAGGGTGAGGGGTGATCATGGAAGCCTATTCACAAGAGAGGCTCAAATATGTGGCTTGTTTGTCTTGGAAGACAAGATGGAAGGCTCTCAAGGAAGGGCTTCGAGAGAATTTCAAGGGTTAGGTTTTGAGTATGTGTCTTATAAAGGAGATTGCTAAGCCCTAGAATTCTTGTGGAAACTTGGGTTCCAGGTGATCTTTGAAGAATTAACCTTGATAGTGCATGGGACCACACAGGGCCAAGTGAACCCGAAGTTAGATCAAGGGGATAGAATTTAGCAACCAATGATATGCTTGACCTAATTAGGGAGGGGAAAGGCGTCAAGGAATGAATTTTCAATGAAAGGCAATGCAAGGATCCCAGTGAGGTTTCTAGCCTAAGGTAAACCAATGGCAAGAATTGGTCTTCAAGCTAGGGCTTGTGATATCTCAATATCCCACTGTCGAAATCTCATGAAATTTGGAGGGCTTCTTGAGGACACACCAACACAGTTGTGGACCAAAAATCAAAATGTTTGGATGGATAGATTGTGAGGTAACTGATGCCCTAGGTGACCTAGAGGACTATACCTAGAGAAGAGGAGAGGGGAGAAGGAAAATAGGTTTAAAGTGATCACCTTATGGTGGCCCAATGCCTAATCTTTGGGGAGATTTGGAGTCGAGTAATCATGACTATGGACATTAAATTTTCTATGTCAAGGAGGCCTCAAAGACAACTTTGGATTAGCATTAGGGCAGCAGCAAAAGCATCTTCAAGAACTTTATACCTTGTTTTGCAAGAATGATGGCTTATCAAGATGAATTTCAATGAAGAAGCATCTCTAGGAACATTCATTCATAATACATGGCCCATACATGAAGCATCACTATCTAGAAACCGAATTTCCACAACTTTGCATAAATGGATGCAATAAATTAGCCATAGTATAGCAAAATCCTAGCAACAATGTATGTGATAAGTATAGAAAAGAAAATAGCATTAATTTGTACTTGCATGTATTAAGAGTATATCCAACCATCAAGAATTTTCCTACCAAGAAGCTCCAAGACAAGAGAAAATAATCCAAACATCAAAATTCATTCCATGCTCCAAAATTCGTCCTCCAAGAAGGATAGCAAAATTTTCAAGAGAGATACAAGTCCAATCCAAGTGATGATGCTAAAATGAAACATCACTAGTAGTTATACATTTCTAATGAGTTCGATTTAGCTAATTAGGCCTACATTAACCCCTAGAATAAAATAATGTGCAACATAACTAACTTTTGGTGACAAGCCCTCCAGAGTCCAAACTAAGTAATAAACAAAAGAAAAAGCCTCTCAAGGGGTCGAATGATCAATCATACATGTCGTTGGGCCTTCTAAGAGGCCTAGTGAAGTCCAAAGGTGCCATAATGAGAAATAGGACTCCCAAAAGTAGTGGACAAGGGCTTGCCCTTTGTTCTCCAAATAATAAACTTGTGGTGCTCCCAATGAGTGTGGGGGCACATAAGTAACCTCGTGGGTCTCCAAATAGATCGAAGAAGCATGTAGACCATCTGCAAGGGCTCGAATGATGGTGTAAGTGATGCCATATCATCATACAGGTCCTGGGTCATCTGCCAAGTGCATGGTACGACTGTGGGGTCGGCTGAGCATGGTGAACCAGGTGCATCTTCCTCATCGAATAGGTGAATCTCGAGCAATCTCTGAACGTCTCAAGGGATCCATGGAATCTTGTCTACTGTTGTGAAGTCCCATGGCTCTCTACACACACCCTACATGTGCCAATGTAGCCCTCTAGAGGATTAGGACCCCGTATAGGGAGACCAAACCCAAAATGGAGACCATTTTTAATCCTGCATATGATCCAATTCATCCCCTTGTCTTCCAGTACAACAAATCATTTAAAGAAGTTGAGTTAAAGAGCTTACAAACAATGGACAACAGGTGGGCACTTCATAATGGCGTGCCCTTCCATAGTGGACTTTCGCATGTGCTAATGTCTCCAAGCTCCAAGGGGGGTTAACCAAGTGCCATATTAGGTGGTTTCTACTTTTAAAAGAGATGACATGTCCAAGGTACATCCTTCAAATGGTGGTGGCATGTGGTAAAGTGATGGAACGGAGTAGGAAATGGAGGCAATCCTGGGTCACATGCCAAGGTACAAGGGTAGCTAATAAAGGGGAAGCCAACACTTGGGTATATAATGTATAGGAGGGAAAAATCGTGGTACATGAGTTACTTAAGCCTTGATTTTTCCACCCTTTTTCATTTTCCTTTTGCCTTGTATGATTTTTATTTGGTTCACTGCTCGAGGCTCAAGCAATAAGAGCATGATATGCAAAGTATAGCATTTGAGGTGGGGCAATTCATTTTCCACTAGGGGTTGGGACAATCATGGGTTCCTAAATGATAAAGGAGGCTCATCTAGGGTGTTAATTTTCAATAACATTGGTATGTGGGCACTTCATAATGGCGTGCCCTTCCATAGTGGACTTTCGCATGTGCTAATGTCTCCAAGCTCCAAGGGGGGTTAACCAAGTGCCATATTAGGTGGTTTCTACTTTTAAAAGAGATGACATGTCCAAGGTACATCCTTCAAATGGTGGTGGCATGTGGTAAAGTGATGGAACGGAGTAGGAAATGGAGGAGGCAATCCTGGGTCACATGCCAAGGTACAAGGGTAGCTAATAAAGGGGAAGCCAACACTTGGGTATATAATGTATAGGAGGGAAAAATCGTGGTACATGAGTTACTTAAACCTTGATTTTTCCACCCTTTTTCATTTTCCTTTTGCCTTGTATGATTTTTCTTTGGTTCACTGCTCGGGGCTCAAGGAGTAAGAGCATGATATGTAAAGTATAGCAATGGATAACCCCTTTGAGGTGGGGCGGTTCATTTTCCACTAGGGGTTGGGACAATCATGGGTTCCTGAATGATAAAGGAGGCTCATCTAGGATGTTAATTTTCAATAACAATGGTATGTTCTATGCTTAGCACAATTTACTTCAATGTTCCTTTTGCAGCCCAATGACAATTTCCAATAATTTCCAGTAGCAATCACATTGACAGTGAATGCAAATAGAACATAAAAACATAAGCAGAAGACAAGTCAAGACACAGAGAGAGTACAAAAGATAAATGGATTAGCCCAATACAAAGTCAAATCAGCGTTGTCAAATTCTACAGTGACACTTTAGCGCTGACCAAGAAATCAATGCTGGTCAAATCAACAAGAAGTCATCTCCATTGAAGCTCGATCAAAGGCAAATTATTTCAGCCTCCATCAAGGCTCAAAGTCAACCCAAAACAATCCCACAAACGCTAGTCAAACTCGGTCAAACAACAGTCAGCCCTACGGTCAATGTTGATCAAACAATCCCAAAAACTTCGATTTTTGTACCAAATTATGCAGCCTAAAGAGAGCAAAATTCTGCCCCAAAAAACAGTTCTCCTAGCCACACGTGAGAGAGAGAGAGAGAGAGAGAGAAGATTCCCAAGTTGTACGAACCAATTTGTGGTGGAGAGAGAAGAATGATGAAGTGAGTGATATTCAAATGAGGAGAGAGGTCTCTTCTATTTATATACTTTGACGTGGGTGAAGGGACACACCTATTGGGCTTCTTGAGCCTACATTAAGCTGAGGCCGACCTTAACAATTTGTACATGTGAGAGAATAAATTCAAAATCACACTTCTGTGTGTCTGAATGAGATGATCTTTATATTGAACTTGGACCTCTCGAAAAGAGTAATCCAATGCAATAATCATCTCCATCATATGAGTTGTCCCAAGGTAGAATTTGGCCCTAGTTGCCAAATTTAACATAGGGCCTATACGAACCAGGGTGATGGCCATGAGAATGGGGTAGAGCTCATGCAGTGGCTTATGCCCAAGTGCTAAATGTGTTTGTCTTGGCCATCTTTTGCATTTTATGGTACATTTTCCTGTTGAATGTGGCCAATTAAGGTTTTACTTTTCTTTTCAGCTACATCAAGCTTTGGAGCATTGTTCGAGGCCCGACCCAAGGTGTGGGCAAAGGAAAGGGGAGGCTAACCCTATGTGGACCCATTGGGGGAATGTGGACCCAGGTGGGAGAAATGATGAATGGGGTTATAATGAGCGGAGGGGGAGTAATATATATGTATGAGGGAGCGAGACCACGTAACCAAAATTGGCGTTTCCCATGAAGCACCATCTCTAGAGCCCAAAGGTCAGTAAAAAAGATCCCACGGGACTAGGGTCCAAGGGTGACATCCAAAAGGGGTCTAGGGAACGAGCACAGACCTAGCCTACCCTTTCCGCCGAATCTCCCCATTAATTCATGCCCAAGAGTCTCCATGATAAATAAACTACAATACTCAACTACCAAATGACAAGGCATAACCTTAAGGTTTGGGAGGCCCATCTTCAAACATACGATCATGACAGATGGGTGAAGGACGACATAGTTGTCTCAGGTGGCGAAGAAGTAGCACAACGAGCTAATCGGTGGTTGCAAGGGGTTGTTGGCTATCGGTTGAGGACCATCATGGAGAACAATTTTATCCTAGGGATATCACCAACAAAATGGTGGGCAACACTCCCTAGGTAGGGTTTGTTAATAAACAACCCTATTAGATGTTCACAGCGCCTAAAGGGAAAGACATGTCCAAAGTACATCCTTCAAGTGGTAGGTGTCATGCGGATAATGATGAGGTGGATCGGGACACAAGGGTGTCAAGGCCAAAATTCCATGGGCTCAAGGGTGTTAATGATGAGGGATGCCCACATATTTGGGTGTATGAATGGAGGGAGAAGTCATGGTACATGAATTACCCCGACCTTTATTCTTCCACCATTCTTCATTTATCTTTTTCCTTTTATTGATTTTTCTTTCATTTTACTGCTCAGGGTTCCAGGGGATGAGAGCATGTTGTGTATGATACAAGCAATGATTACCACCTTAAGGTAGGTCATTTCATCGCCCACCAAGGGTTGGGACATGCATGGGTTTCTTAATAATGCAAGGGGCACTCAAGGGGGCCCTAGAAACCAAGGTGATGGCCATAATGATCAAGTGTAGAGCTCATGTTTGGCTTCTGTCCATGTGCTAAATGAATTGTCCCGGTCATCTTTTGCATTTTGTGGTATTATTTCCTTTTGTATGTGGCCATGATATGCTTTTATCTTTTTTGTTAGTTGCATCAACCTCCGAGGCAACGTTCCAGGCTCGACCTAGACATGTGGACAAGGGGAGGGGAGTACCAAAGCCTTGTGGACCCAGTGGTCATGTGGACCTAGAGAGGGAAGATGATGAAATAGGGCACATAATGTGCAGAGGCGAGTGAAAAATGTGGAATAGGAAAACCAAACCGTGCTACCAAAGTCAAGGTTTCTCAATTAGTGCCCATCCTAAAGTTATAAGCCAGTAGGGGAGATCCCACGGACTAGGGTTGACGATTAACCCCCCATTTATGGTGAGGGAACAAGACTACAGTTGAAACCCTTCCTTCATCCAAGTCACCTAATAATCTATATCCAAGTATGCCCAAGGAAAAATAACTATAAGCATCTGATTACACAATGAAAGACATAACTTTAGGATCGGATGGCCCAACTTCAAACATACGCTCTCGACAGATGGGTGTGGAGACGTATGACTAGCTCAAGGAGCGGAGATCAAATATCAGCTACACTAGTAGCTGTCAGGGATTGTTGGTTGTGGATAGAGACAAATCTAAGAGAAAAATTCTCCTATGGGGTCACCCATTGGTGGTGAGTAACAATGCCAAAGGTCCTTCCATAGATAGCCTCCCCAATCTTCCTCCCCTCATTTCCGATTCATGAGATGTGAACTCCAAAAACACTTATTTTCTTTGCTTGTTTCAACATATCCAATTTTTCCTTTAGTGAATTGCTAAAATACCTCCTCCTCACACCTATATATAGTGCATTTTGAGTCTAGACTAGACCAACTTGTCCTCTAGTCCTCTAGTTGCACTGGCTTGTGCAACTGCCAGAATGTATAGTGAATATTCAAAAAAACATATCTCCTCAACTGTGAGTTAGAGGGAGTTCCATATACCGTTGGAAAAGACTTGTTGCGAAGGATTTGTCAAAGTTCCAAGGAAGAAGAAGTACCAACATTTTTCAACAAGGATCAGATCACATATCAGCAGTCCATGTGTCATGGTCATCCCATTGTGCAAGTTATATATTGTAAATGATCTTAGTAAAACCTTGAGTCTATTTAACAACCTAGATAGGCCTAGAATTTGATGACGAATTTCATCCTAGGAGGTTTTTTAACCTCACTAGTTACCTGTGTTTTTCAACATGGATAATCATAAGAGTTTTTTCCCTCCAGCGTAAACCCCCAAAGCTAGGGTGAAATTTATTGTTGAATTATTAGGTGAGTCCTAGTATTTTAGTCGAGTCTGATATAAAAATAGTTTGGGAATAATTTAAGCTAATTGGCTTAATTATTTTATTACAAATCACTTAGTTTACTAGATCATATTGAGTCGCAGATGGGTTATGTGTTGTGAGGGTCTAAGACAAATGTGTATTCCCTCTTTGAATCTTGTAAATGAAAAATTACATGTATTAGAGGGGTTGGAAAAATAATTAAATCCCCTCATGTGTACATTAATTAATTTTTCTGGAGAAATAAAATTAAATCCTAAGCCAGAAAATTAATTAATTAGAGTCAAGTTAAATTGTCTTAGGAAAATAAACTCTGCAAATGGAAAAATTCATGGGTCTTAAAAGAGAATTTGTAAAGGTCCTCTATCACGGGAATATTGTATTTTGCAAGAAAATTTGGACCCTTGGACCCTGATGGTTAAGTCAAAGTCATATTTTTTAGGAAATTAGCTCAAAATAATTAATTTTGAGCTAATTAAAATGAAATTAATTGATAAATTCGAAAATTCCTCAAAAATTAAAAAAAAAGTTCAAGGGCCAAGATTAAAAAATCTTGAAGTGTTTATCAACAGCCAAGATTATTTTGACAACGATCAAAGAAACTAACCGTATTTTTCCATTTGGAGGAATTTTCTATAAATTAGAGAGTCATTTGGGTCTCTAGACATCTTGATCTCTGGTTAGAATTGTTGTTGAAGCGTTTTGTAAACTATTGTCCCACTGGGAACTATTTTTTCTACTATAATAAAAGACTTTGGGGTGCAACTCGAGGTGTTATTGTCGTTGATTTGTGGTATGTATTGACTACGGGCTTCCTATGTGGTGTTTTATATTATTATTTTGAGATAATACATAGTGTGTGCAGGTACTCAATCCTTGGTCTCCAAGTTCACAAACTATGGGCAAGGGTTACTTTGCTTGGATCTCTAGTTTTTATATGGTGGATTGAATCTTCGCTTGGGTTATAGTGAGCATTAATTTTTCTAAAGCGTTTTAACCATTCTTTCAAGGAAAAAATATCATAAAAATTATTTTCTCAAAATCTATTTTAAAAACCCATGTATATTTTGTAAATAAATTTTGTAAATAAAATTGTAAATTGCTTTTCTAACTTGGGGTTTTAGATTCATTTTGTATATATTTGGGGTTTGGGTATTGTAAATTTTATTTTTGCAGGTTATATCAAGAAATCAAGTGGGAGAAGAGCTAGATCTAGGCCCTTGAGGGAGATCTAGTCTCTTAAAAAAAATTGCAAGATTTCCCACGGAGAAAATTTCGAAAAATCAAGGAGTTGAAGGATAAAAAAATTTGAGTAAGGGTTTCAAGCTTTTCACTGCTTCTAGCCCCCAGTTTTCCTTCCTGGGCCTCAGGGTCAACCTTCCTCCCCTCAGTGTCTTGGTTTAGGGCCAATTTTTGGCATTATTGTGGGGTTTTCAGGCTTTGGCCGCTCTCCGTCCAGCTCCCCTAGGCCTTCTTGGCCCTCCATCCCCCTCAGACTCCCCTCTCTTGGCCTCCTTCCCTCTCGGCCCAACTCCCTTGGCCTCCCTCCCTCCTCTGTCCTCCCTCAGCCCACTTCTCCCTCTCTCCCTAGGCCGCACCCCTCTAAGGGCTTGCAACTCCCTTTCCTTGACCATTTGGCCATAGGCAATAGGCTTTAGGCCTTGCCCTAGGACCCTAGACCCTCCATACCCCCCAACGCTAACCTCATTGGGCATAGTGTTGCCCTTTTGAGGCCTTATTCTTCATCTTTGGCCCCAATCTATCATCCCAGCCCTTTTATCCCCGCAAATTCACCTCCCTTAGCCTTGTTCTCCATTTTCTTGGCCACTTTTGCCTTAAATTGACTTGAAACCCTAATCTGAAGTTTTAAGGCCAAATACTTGGTTGTTTTGCAGGCTTAAGGTCTCAAAATTCAAATTTTTCAAGCGTCAACGTGATCACAAAGTCTCAACGATTTTCTACTATGGGATCTCTAAGGCCTTAGGTCTAAAGTTTGACCTTTAAACCCCTATTTTCCTTCAGACTTTTACAGCAGTCAAATCATTAATATCTAAGCCCTAAAATCATATTTTAATTGGTCAAAATCGATTAGAATTTCAAAATCTAAGTTTTCACAAGTTTTGGCCACTTGGGCATCTCTAATTTGACCTAGATTAAACATTTTAGCTTGCTGGAATTTATTACATGACTGTGAAATATTTCTGAAGCATATACTTAATAAGGATCACAAAATTTGAATTTTCAGTTTCCGGCCAAAACTTACTATTTCAGACATTTTGGGCATCATCTTCAGTATTTTTAGCTTGTTGATCTGTCACTAATTTACTGATGTAATAAATTTATGAGTTTTGAAATTTCTGAATTACACATCCTAAAAGCCCTCAAATTTGAAATTTTTGAGTTCTAGTGCATTTTTATTATTTTTGGGCATATTGCCCATCTATTTTTGGCATCTTTAGCTTACTGATCTGTGATTGTTTATTGTTGTGAACTAACAAATTAGACCTGAAATTTCATTGAATACATGATTATAAAGTAGGCTAAATAAGTTAATTTACATTTGCTCGTCATTGAGAATTTTGTGTTTTATGTCCAAGGCAAATTTCATGTTTTGAAATGGTTTCCTCACTGCGGGTATAACATTGATTAAGTTTGAATTTTCTGAATATTTACTGCTGATATAAATTGTTATAAATTTGAAATTGGTTTTTCTCATCTCTACACTCAGAATCTGACATTGATCTTGTTAATTGGCATAATATCTCGTGGATAAAGTTGGTTACTTAAAATTTACACTTGTATCTCTCAACGCTCATCGTGTTTAAGATTGTATCACAACATTGTTAAATACTCTTGTATTAAGACAAATTTCACTCAAGTACTTAAATAACTTAATCAATCTTAACTCGAGATAATCTCACCCATAATCTCTTGCATAAGCATATTAGATTTAGATTGCATTAATAATTTACCTCCTAGCATAAGTTAGGTTGATAGAGAAATAGGGAAACCCTTCTCACTTAAAGCTTGAGGGACCTTGACAACTCTTCGGTGGTTAACACGGTGACCT
The DNA here is from genome assembly GCA_031772625.1 of Pinus tabuliformis. Taxonomy (NCBI): domain Eukaryota; kingdom Viridiplantae; phylum Streptophyta; class Pinopsida; order Pinales; family Pinaceae; genus Pinus; species Pinus tabuliformis. The sequence goes on along the minus strand of CM062817.1, from coordinate 2,039,415,326 downwards.
TGCAATCATCAGAGCCACGATCTCTGTCGCGCCGGAGGCATCGAGTGATATGAGCACAACAAAAGGTATCGTTAATCAAGCCCTAGCTTGCTTCCTATTGGCCACCTTCCCACAACCTACCTTGTTGGCTTCAAAATAGTTAAAGGAAGGCTGCATCTAGATTAGGAATTTAACTAAAAATAGCCAAGATCTCTAAATCACACATATGTCATAGGTTTGCATATCATTCAGGTTAGTCAATCATCTTAAGCAGCAGGTGTCCATCCGTCATTTGGTTCTAATTTACTATAAGCAAGAATTTGAGACTCCACTAAAGCACTGGTCTCATACTTTAAAATTTAATCTAATCAATAATCTTGCTCGAATTTAACCAATTGGCTAGGCCACTCATCCATGTCTCCCAAACAAGTTGGTTTCCAACTTGTTGTCCTTCATCTCATTCCATAGGGACTACCCCCCATAGCCTGTTGTTCGGACACAGTTAGAACGGAGTGGGCGGGGATCAAAGTGATAGACCCAGTCTTGAACGTTGTCGCAGTGCCTATACAATCCGGGCGACAACATTTTATGGTGTCTTTGTCGGAGACAAGTTTGTCTTGTTGTCGAGGTTAACGACATTCTCATTATTGTTCTCTCACTTTTCCATTTAGCCTGTCAAGCGGCAGAACATTTTTTGGCGCCTGTCTTGTTGTCGAGGTTAACGACATTCTCATTATTGTTCTCTCACTTTTCCATTTAGCCTGTCAAGCGGCAGAACATTTTCTGGCGCCGTTATCGGGGATAGATTTTTCCTTTCCCGGGGTTTACGACAATATCTCAATATTTCAATCTTTCCATTTGTCTTCATTGCTTGTCTCGCCAATGCCACAACATTTTTTGGCACCTATCTCTCATCATTTTTCATCTTCTCATCACCTTATCATTTTTTCTCTCACTAATCTTCTCATCTTGTTCATTCTCACATTTAGCACCTGGACATTTAGGTTGGTTTCCTATTTGGGTGGCGACTCCACTTACTCATCCATTCACAAGAATATACTCTAGAAGCAATCTTGGTAACTTGGTTAACCCTACTCCTGATCTTGAAAAGGTTTTAAGAGCTCGATTCAACAAGTTACATTCTAGAGATCGTTTAAATTTTCTCGGACAGGAAGTTCTCCTTGACCTCCATCTTCTTTTCATCAATCCTCCAAATCAAGATATCATGGGTGACTTCTAAGGGCCTTGCAACTTCACAAACATCCAGGGGTATCTGCATGATCTACCAAATGAGTCAACTATGAACAGATTGCCAATCTTTTAAGGAAATAATGTTGTCAATGTTGAAGAACATATAAAGAAGTTTGATTTATGCCTCCATAGATATGCTCATTCTAAAAACTATAATCATCAAGATGTCAGGATGAAGCTACTTGTCTTATCATTGGAAAGTAGTGTGATTGGTTGGTTCCGCGACAAAACCAATAATTCCTTTGATTCTCTGAGAACCCTCCTCAACGCCTTCTGAGACATATATGGGGATAAGAGGGAAGGAAAATATTTTGTAAAGGAATTCAATACCATTAAGAAGAAAGAAAATGAAATAGTGGTAGAATTTAACTAGATTTCAACAAATTACTAAGGGGCATGGCTCAGGATTACAAGCCCCCTGACAACACAGTCTTGAACACATATCTTGAGGCTTACCATGTAGAAGTTCAATATGAGATAAGACAGGCTCATCCTGTCACTTTAGTTGCTTCCCAAAACACAGCTGAAGAGTTAGAAAAAGATAAGAAGGCTTCAAGTAAATTTGAGATCCCTGGTTACAAAAGAGTTCCAATCAAAATCAAAGAAGAATCAGAAGCAGTCCAAGAATTAACCATATTGGTCAAGGATATGGAAATTAAACATGCCAAGTAGATAAATGGGATGCATAGTCAGTTAATACAAATGAAAATGAATACCAGGATGCAAATACAAAGTAGGTCTCGCCGAAATAATAATAATAACAGAGGTAACAATAACAACCAGTGGTGAAAAAGGAATTACTCTAACAACCAAAGGTCTCCTACACCAATTGAGTCTGCCAACATAGTTGATGAGTCTATTCCTTTATGCAAACCTTGTGACAATTTTCATGAAGAAAGTACATGTGCCTTTGCTAGAAGGATCTTAGAAGAAAGTAGATATCAACAAAGTAATAATGCAAGTCAAGGCGAATCAAGTGAAAGCCCATGTGCTAATATGATTTCTTCAACCTTTACAGTAAACACTTTCAATGAACTAAAGGACCCCATCACTAAGGCATATGGTGATAAACCTGAAGACTTTTCTATATATTCAACAACTCATGTAATTTTCTAAAACACAAGACAAGAATCTACTCTACTTTCAACAGCGGAAACCAATAATGATCAATGAAAACAATAATCAGCAAGAGGAAGAATATCAATCGCACATAACAAAATATTTCTCTAGGAAAAGCAACTGCTCAAAACCCTGACTATTTATATTGCATTAATCAGAAATTTGAGAAAAAAATACAATGCATGTTCTCACTAGAACAATCCCTGCATAAGTATGATCAACTCTCTGCCTCACAAGCCCGCTCTAGCCAACACCTAGCCAATTTTGTTGCCTGCCAAACCCCTATTTCCTAGCGCAATTCCTGAAAGGATCAGCCCATATTTAATTGGGAAATGCTTCTTCCAAAACTACGCAATCCAAACTTAGGTCCTCAACTGATTGCATGCACCATCTTAAAATTCAGAAAATTATACAACTAATAGTACACTGTCCCTGAACTTTAATCTCAACTAGGTCTTCCTATGAATTGACATGCATGAGTTATTTATGAGTGAATCTTTAGTTAACTAGTGTGGTATTGGTGATGCACTGGTGCACTGGTGCACTATGCCACTACTACACCTCTACGAGTTCCTCCAACAGTTAAAACTAGTTTAACTTACTATAACCTAGTTAGACAAAGTTATCTAATTACAACTCCAAAGAACTCAACATGGGCCCCTAAAATTTAGGAATCACTCTACATGACTCTAGATAGACTTCTGACTCGTCTTTCCTAAATTAACTAAGTCAACTTAACTTAGTTAACTATTACAAGTTGCTATGAGAAAATAATTACAATTAATTCAAGTACAAATTAAATTGGAATTTCTAGATGCTAATTTTAATATTTCTTCTTGTTATTTTCAACACTCCCTCTCAAGAAGAAAGGAATTCAACTCTATCCCAATCCGGTACCTTTGGAATGTTTTGCATGCAACACTTCTCTCTAGTGTTGTTGCTACTACAACTTCTGAAACCAAAAAAAACATCCAACTTGAATCAATATGATGCATCGCTCACCAAAGTCTCTGACTGCTACTAGCTCTACCTCTGTCAACTGAAAACTTTACGCTTCTGCTGACTCTGCCTCTATGCCATCTGCACTACTATCAACACTGCTCTGCGCTCTCCATTATCAGACTGTTGCTAGCCTCTGGCTTCGCCACTCTGATATATGATTGCATCAACCATCGTGCTACTATGTACTTTGGGCTCCCAGAGCAAGGTAATGATCCATGAGGCAAAACATCTCAATGGACCTTGCGCAAATTTGTGCACTCTTGGGACTAATACTTCACATCGCCCCACCTCTCACCTGGAGGTATGGCTGCATGTGCTCCCTCTCCCCACTTGGCTCGAAATTCCCCCTACTGGAGGTCTCTGTTTGAGTGGAGGTCTCCACTCGGTCTCCTCTTTGCTTCTCTAATTGTGGCTGCTCCAAAATTTTCTAAGACTGCTTCTGAGACTTCTTCTGGGGCTCCATGTTTAGAGGTAATTCATTCTCACTCTCAACCACCAAGTCTCTAACCTTTGCCTTGCTCCTCAAGGCTTTACATGCATCTTCGACCTCAAGAGCATACATGTTCTTCACTCGTACACCAATCTATTTCACCTATCTCGTGGTGATGTATCTAAGGAAAACCTTTCCCTTACTAAAAATCACATCATAGCCACAGTCTTCCAATACCGCGAAGGAAACAAGATTCTTCTTTAGTCCTAGAACATACATCACATATGTGATTCTGAGAGGGGAGCGAAACTCCCTCTGAAAGGTAACTGTACTGATCCCAGTAGTGTTATACCTCCCGTCATCTCCAAAATCTATGTTCTGCTTGATGTCTTTCTCCTCAAAGTCATTGAAGAGATCTCTATTCCTCGTCATATGGAACGAGGCATCGCTGTCAAGATAACGCACACTTCCCATTACAGTGTTGGTCATGCATGCAATGAGAGTGAAATCAAGTTCAAATTGTGAAGTTAGAGCTTTCGCTGGTGCAGCAATTGCAAGCTCCTTCTTGCTTGCTTTTTTCTATGGGCAATTCCTAGCAAAGTGCCTGTAGTCATGACAGTGAAAACACCTGACTTTCGCCAATTCCTTCTTGTTGCCCTCCTCGCCTTGGGACTTCTTTCCCTTGGCTTTCTTTCCTCTGCTGACTCATGCAAAGTCCTCTTCCACTTCTTTGGAAGAGGTCCCATCTCTAGTGTTTCGTTGAAACTCTTCTTATACCAAATCTGACCACAGTCATTCCCAATCTGGTAGCTTCTCCCTCCCATTGACTGAGTCTTGATTGCTGGGCTAACTCTTGGGAAGTCCTAGAAGATCTAAGCTCACCATATCGTCTTCAGCAACAGTAATCCTGAAACTTCCAAGCTCATCCTCACAATGGGTGAACTTGGTCAAGCAATTCTGAATTGAGTTGCCCTTCTCCATCTTGATCTTTCTGAGTTTGTCCTTCAGTGCCAACTTTCTATGGTCACTCCTGTTCTAAAATAGGTTCATCAATGCCTTCCACATAACATATGGAGTTTCCTTGCCATGGAGACTCGAGACAATGTGGTTTCGAACTCCCTCAAGGATAATCTGCCTCGCCTTTGCCACACACTTTCTCCATTTAGCCAGATCTTTAACATCTGATGATAGAGGCTTAGGAATGTCATGATCTATGAATTCCTTGAGGCCATTGTCTTCTAACACTGCCTCCATCCTGTCCTTCCAGACTATGTAATTCGAGCTACCATCCAAGGCATACTCAAGTCTCAAACCATAGAAAGCCATATTGCGGACTCTGAAGTATGAACTTGCAAATTCGATTTTCACCTGCACAACAAACTCGAAATCTCCTCTTCTATATTGTCTTCAGCTCCGATACCATGTAGATTTTTACTTTAGATTCAACATCTCATGTAATTTTCTAAAACATGAGACAAGAATCTACTCTACTTTCAACAACAAAAACCAATAATAATCAATGAAAACAATAATCAGCAAGAGGAAGAATATCAATCGCACATAATGTTATCACTCCAAAAATTCTCTAGAGTTGTTATGAAAGAAATGATAGAGGTAACCACAAACCTACTTTGGAGATTAGGATCTAGCCTTCCTTATGCTCAGAGAGGGCTCTCTCTTTATGATTTAACTTTGTTTAATTAATTGATTTTAGGCTAGTTATGATTGTACTTGGGTTTTGATTTTGATTTGGTGGTGGGATCACTTACTGAGATGGATAGAGGGATGTCTTTTACCACTGGGCTATGGGGTCAAATGTCAAGCAAATAGGACTGGATCAAGTTCTAAAAATAGTGTCTATAGGGCAAGGTAGCTGAGTTATTTCAGATCTTAAGGCTGGATGGTGAAGTGGTTTTCAATCAGATCAAAGGAGCAATTAAGGGTTCCTTAGACCGGATTATGAAAGAAGTGAAAGAGGTCAACCAGGATGGGAGAGCAATTAAGGATTCTCAAATCTGGATATCAGAAGAAAACATAGAAATGATTAACTGTTCAAGACAGAGTGTACTTAAACAAATTCTGAAATAAATTTCCAGTTAATTCATTCACTTTAGATAACATGTAAGTTTGTGAGATACATAAGAAAATAACAAATTTGACAAAGAAAATACTTCACTGTAATAGCTCAACACATGAATCCTGTAATGCAATCTCTTTATTACTCAGTCCAGTCTATTGACTTGAAAAATTGGTACAATAACCCTCAGGTTTCTGATCAATACAACTCTACAAATGTCTAGCAATCCACACTCAATACTTTGAATTATGAAGTATTTATACAAAAATAGTTTACAAAATATCCCAAACTGTCTTGGGAATTAATCTAGGAGAAAGAAATATCTTCATGCAAGAAGATAGAGACAGATGTTCAACTGTTGTATGTTGTCCCTGTTTATTTGGTTGTGTTGTCTTTATGCTCTGATATTTTGTTGTTTATTCTCTGCCTTGTTGTTGGTCTTCACGCTGACTATTCTTTTTACTTTGCCCTTTCTCAACTGATACACTTTACCTAATACTCTTTCACCTGGCTGATCTGTCATTTTCCTTTCACTGTGTTGTTTTCACCTTTACTGTGCATTTTTACATTTTGACTATGCATTTTTACAGCAAGTCATTTAACTTCTCCCAAATATCTGCATCTGGTAATTTGATATTTACCATTTTCTTGTAAATTTCATATGCTTTTGTGTACTTGGCAAAAGTGGGTTTATTTACAAAAAGGTGTTTTACCTCATGCTAGAGGTAAAACAAGTTCTCAAATGTCTGATATAGCACCTTTCCAGTAGGCATCCCCTTCATGGAAGAATTACTTCCCTGATCCCTTGCCACCTCTCTTATCCTTTTGTTGTAGTCTTCTTGTGGCATCAATTTGTCATTTATCACCAAGGGATTTGGTAGACCTTTCTGCCTCAAAACATCAAACTTTACCATGAACCTGTCTATAGCCAGCTGCATGGTTTGGCATTTGTCTTCAAGGTTCATCATCAAATTCCTCTTGGTGAGCACCTTTTTTACTTCTAGTATGGTGCCAATCCTGTCAAGTATGTCCAGCTCCTGCAATTCATATTTGTTTTTGGAGTTAAGGAAATAGATTATTCTAGTGGCTTCTTCTAGCATGTCTCCCAGTTCTGCCTTAACTGTCTGAATGGCTTCTGTAGCCTCTTCGACCAAGTCATTTTGTTCAAAGATTACTTGAATGGATGGCCAAACATCATTGACAGAGTCAATGACATTGGCCCATAATTGTTCTTTAGCTTGGCCAAGTGGCTGCTTTAATGTCAATTCCTTCTCCAAGCTCTTCATCCTTTCAATCAACCTGGTTGACTTCTGAACTTCTTCCTTGTGCATAATCTAGGTAAGCTTATTATCATTCTCTAGGCTTGTTATCTTTTCCTTAAGCTTATTTATCTTTGTGGTCTGAATGGACATGTCTTCCATTGCCTTGACCAATTTACTTGCCTCATCACTTGGCTGGGTTGCTGCTAATGTCGAACCTGTTGCTGATGTAGATGTTGTGGTAGCTGGTAGTGTTGTAGCCAGTGGAGCTATAGGAGCCAATGAAGCTGCCAAGGTGGATGGTACTGTTGTAGTGACTGTTGGAATGACAGTGGCAGTGGCAGTCTCAAGGCTGGCCTGTTTCAGCTGTATTAAGTTGTCCAACTCCTTCTCCATTTCCTTCAATTGATCATTTAGTTGGAGAACAAGGTCCATCATTTCCTCCTAATGAGTTTGGCTTTCTAAGACCTCTTTTGTCTGTGGGTGCTCTAAATGAGGCAGTTTCAGTTGCTTTCTGAGAGCAGCAATATCCTCATTCTTTTTCTTTATCAACTTCTCTGCAACCTTGACATCATTGGGATCATGTCCAAGCTCAATCACCAAGTCTTCTAGTGACTTGATTCTGTTGTCCTTGGCCTGTGAGGAGGCTTTTCTAGTTTGTATTGTGCAGTGATATTATCCAATGAACTTTGAAGCTTATGTACAGTCATAGCTTTATTGGTCATGGTGGAATAGATCATCTCACCTGCCTGTTTATGAAACTCAATTTGGTCAATGGGATGAACATCCCTAGCCAAAACTTCAAAATTTGTTTTCTTATAGTCTATTGATGATCTTGGTTGCTGGACTGTAGGTTGCATGAATGTCATTTGCATCTTACCTATTTTAATGTCAAAGGCTGACATTAATCTATTTTGATTTGCAGGTGTCTGCTTGAAGCACTGGGCATAAGTCTCAGCCTTCAATGTCTCATTCCTCAACTTAATTTCCTTGTACCTCTCCTTAATATCTTTCTCTTTATCCACAGGCCTAGTGAATGAAGAGACCTAAGTGTTGAGCTGTCTCTCAATAAGTTGGGTGTTTAAGGTAGAGGGTTGGTGTGTTTCTTCTGAAGTTGATGGGCCTTTGCTCCTTCCCACCATTATGTCAGTGTCAGTGATTTCCACTGAGTCAATGGTGTCTTTCTGTTCAGTTACAGGATCAAACTTGGGCCTCTTCCTGTAACTAATCTCAAATTGTTCCTCTGTATTGTCCATTGCCGAACTAGTACCTTCTTCCCTGGTTCTCTTTGCATTTTTGTCTTCATTTGCGGGAGTCTGTAAAAGAGGAGGATTATTCATTGGTTCTCCTAGGGCTAGAACCTGCAAAAAGGAACTAGTATCAATCTGCTTTTCCACATCAATTAATGTATTCTCCACATCAACTACAGTATTGTCCATGTCTATCAAAGTGTTTTCCAACCATTCAGACTGGTTGGCAAATCTCTCAATGTCTGGCCTGGGATGATGTATGAAAGGGCCCAATTTGACTTTGAGCCTTAATTTATTTATGACTCCATGAGGGTCATATTGCCACATAAAACTATTCTTGAATTTCATCTCCTGTAGAATCTTATCTGCCTCTGGTCCAACTTCCCTATTATTACAAATAAAGGGGCCCAATTGGTTTTTCATTTTAAATTGAGTCTTCTTCTTGGCTACCAGGAAGTTAACTTCATCAGAGTTTATAATCTGCCTAAAGTACTCTAATGCAAATAACCTCATGGGGAGGTATTTGGGTAGTTTGTAGGGAGCTAGTTGGCATCCATATATCCTTATCTCTGTGTGGTCCTGGTATAGATACCAGTCTCCCACTTTATTGTTCTTTGCCAACTGTAAAACCCTTTTAATTTCCTGACTGATCCTGGGTTGATAGCTACTGGTTAGCATGTTTATAACAGGATGAACAAATGAATCAATGAAGTGTTTGTAAGTAAATACAGTGGAGTACTTTTGGATCAATGGTGTCCAATAGATGACTGATCTTGGATTGCCTTTGGTGTCTAACTTCTGAATGTTGACAGGGAATTTGTCTGACTGGTAGTATAAGAACATATGAAATAAAACTGAAGAATACTTGAAAACTCTCTCATTTGGTAGTCTGATGAATTGTTCATGCATTCTGTCTACTATGAACTGAGCATAGTTGTAAATTGTAGCAGGAAGCTTGCCTGGGCAAAAGATGGAAAGGAAAGCAAGAACAACCTCATCCACATGTTCCTTTGTACTGTATCTTAAAATGCAGGAGAGCATGGTTATGATTTGTCTGCCTCTCTCAGAAAAAATGGTGGCAGCATATGGAGGACTATCTGTTGGAGTATGACACTCCTCTATGATGAAAGTTTGAAAATTTTGGGCTATCCTGGGAAGGTCTAACTTGGTATAGAGGTCAAGCAAGCCTTCAATAGAAAGTGGGGTCTCATTTGGGCTTGGTTGGACTTGCAGCATTTGATTAATGGATTCTGCAGTGATGGTGAATAAAACTTGTTGGTCACATGTGACAATGGCTCTTTGACTGGGAATGTAGCAAGCTTGGTAGAAGTGGATGATTTCTGGGAATGGGTGTACTTCTGGGAACAAGTACTTGGGCAAATTGGACTCCCAAAGGTGAATGTCATCATTTTGGTTTAAAAACTTGTCTTTACTCTAGCAGTGGAGTTTTAGTAGATAGGCAGGGGAAGCAGTGTCCTTAATTTGGAAGTCTTTGTTTGCTAATGCAAAGTGGTCAATATCCAAGTGAGCGGTTTGCAGAGGTCTTACATCAAGAGAGGTGTGGGAAGCCATAATTGGGTTTACTGAATTGAATTAGGCTTTCAATGGTTTTAGGAGTGAGGCTTAGAAGCTCTGGAACAGTGGGAGGGTAATTATATTCTATGAAACAGGGTTTGGGATGTACAGTAGGTTTCTTCACAATTCAGGAAAGTTTCTTAATTAATTTAATTAATTAACCATTCAATTATAACTGTGCGCTTTTCAAATTCAAGGGTCGCTCTGGTTTTTTCCAAGAATACCTGGAAATTGACGATTTGACGTGCAGACTGGGTTCTGTGATAGATGCAGAGAGTACTAAGGCTTGAACTAGTTATATGTTGCTTGAATTTGGTGTCCGCAACGTCTTCGGGTGGTAAAAGTGGATGAATTGGTCATTCAAAGGTTCAAGGTGTCGCAAATGGCTTAGCAGAGGTTTACAGTGAAAACAAACGAAAAGAGCGAATTGGGACTTTTTCGGCCTTTTAACCGATAAAGGTTACATTTTGGTGCAGAAATTATTAAATGAACAGTTGGCAGTTTTCAGTTTAGGCGGGGAGGTGGTTTTGTGTGCCATCGCACCACTTTTGAATGGCTGCCAGTATTTTTCGCGAGCACACGATGTAATGTGGTGTTACCACGTAGCCAAAGAGCGCTCAACCAAAACTGTGAATCTCGCGTGTTCTTGGGCCGTTAACAGTCGGACAATGAATCCGCGCAATATGGTCGTACACCGTTGGATCTGGGGGTGGGAGATCAGAGGGATATCGCACAGTTGAGTTGCGCAGACGAAGTCAGGAAAGTGTTTGGTGGGGCCCGAGGTTTAATTACAAAAAATTGTAATTAATTAACCAATAATATCGGGGTTTTCAATATAATCAAATGGTTAATAAAGGTGGGACCATAAGTTATATGGCGGGGGTTTTTTAACTGCACCAAGGGTTGGTGGGTTAAAAAAGGGTATTGGGGAAATATAAAATGGGGACGTTAATTACACAATGCAGGACTTAAGGAAAAACTTAGGATAAAGAGTTTTTGTAGGTTTTTAAGGGGAATAGGGAAATTAATAAGGGGAGAAGGTAAAATTTGTAATGGGGAATGGGTTTCACACTAGAGAAAGCAGTTTTGGGAAAGGGGAATAATTTTTGAAGGGTAATTTCTAGGGGAAGTGTGTGAAACCAAGAGGTAAAAGGTCAAAATTATGGGGAAGGGTATTTAATAATTTATAAGTAATTAAGGGATAATGGGGGAAATTAGCAAATAAGTATGTGGGGGTGTAGTGAAATGAGGGGAAATTAGTAAACAAACTTGGTGAATATCCTTTCTTTCTCACAATTCCTCTTACACATGAAACATAGGATTAAGCATGATAAATGTGTTTCTGACTTAGAAAACTTGTGCACTTTACAAAACTTCTTCTACCTACCCTTTATTTACCCTAACATTTTTTCTTCATTTTAATGGGTGCATTTGAGCTTGTTGACCATTTATTTCCTTTTCTTTTGACAAGCAAACTATCTAATTCTAACCTTATAACTTCCAATGGCTCAGATTAAACTGATGAGCTCATTATTATTCTCTACCTAACTACTGATCTGTCAAGGTTAAACAGTTTGGCTAAATCTTTATTCTCTATCTATCAACATGAAATTTAAAGCATGAATGAGTCAAGATTAAGCTAATTGACCATCATGGATTGTGGCATTTCTGACAAGTTGCACACAATCTTATTTTACAAAGTAAAGCAAAAGGAGTGGCATTTGAATTTGCACACTTTCATGATCTATTTTTATTTCTTTTTGGGGTTCATATTTTTCACTTTTTTTATCTTTTTCTTTGTTTTTGTCCTTTGATTATTCTTTTAGGACATACCCTCTTTATATTTTTTAATTTTTAATATGGAAAACATTTTGCAAAAAGCAAAAGTATGTACAATATTACAAGACTAACCATAGCCAATTCAAAATTATGGATCTTATTATTATAGGACCCTAACACATAACACAATATTTCTTTGGGGAAAGCAATTGATCAAACCCCCGACTATCTATATTGCATTAATCAGAAATCTGAGAAGAAAATACAATGCATGTTCTCACTAGAACAATCCTACACAAGTATGACCAACTCTCTGCCTCATAAGCCGCTCTAGCCAAAACTTAGCCAATTCCTAAGAGGATCAACCCATATTTAATTGGGAAATGCTTCTTCCAAAACTGCGTGATCCAAAATTAGGTCCTCAACTGATTGCATGCATGATATGTAAAATTCAAAAAATTATACAACTAATAGTACATTATCCCTGAACTCCAATCTCAACTGGGTCTTCCTCTAAACTGACATGCATGAGTTATTTATGAGTGAATCTTTAGTTAACCGATGTACTAGACCTCTACTAGTTCCTCCAACAGTTCAAACTAATTTAATTGACTAAAACTTAATTAAACTGAGTTATCTAATTACAACTCCAAAGAACTCAACATGGGCCCCTAAAATTTAGGAATCACTCTTCATGACTCTGAATAGACTTCCAACTCAAATTTCCTAAGCTAACTAAGTGAACTTAACTTAGTTAACTATTACAAGTTGCTATGAGAAAAGAATTACAATTTAATTCAAGGACAAATTAAATTGGAATTTCTAGATGTTATTTTTAACATTTCTTCTTGTTATTTTCAACACTCCCTCTCAACAAGAAAGGAACTCAACTCTCTCCCGAATCGATACCTTTGGAAAAATCTGCATGCAACACTTCTCTCTAGTGTTGTTGCTTTGCAACTTCTGAAACCAAAAAAACCATCCAACCTGAATCAATATGATGCATCGCTCACCAAAGTCTCTGACTACTAGTAGCTCTACCTCTGTCGACTGAAAACTCTGCGCTTCTACTGACTCTGTCTCTGTGCCATTTGCACTGTTGTCAGCTCTCCTTTGCGCTCTCAAGTATCTCACTGTTGCTAGCCTTTGCCTTTGTCACTCTGATATCTAACTACATCAACTGCCATTGATCCATCCTGCTACTTTGTCTTATGGGCTCCTGTAGCAAGGTAATGATCCATAGACAAAACATCTCAATGGACCCTGCCCAAATTTCTGCACTCTTGGGACTAATACTTCACATCACCCCACCTCTCACCTGGAGGTATGGCTGCATGTGCTCCCTCTCCCCACTTGGCTCAAAATTTCCCCCTACTGGAGGTCTCTACTCGAGTGGATGTTCCGCTCAGTCTCCTCTCTGCTTCTCTAATTGTGGCTACTCCACAATTTTCTGAGACTTGCTTCTGAGGCTTCTTGTGAGGTTGCATGTTGAAAGGTGATTCATTCTCCCTCTCAACCACCAAGTCTCTAACCTTTGCCTTGCTCCTCAAGGCTTTACATGCATCTTCGACCTCGAGAGCACACAGGGCCTTGACTCGTACATCGATCTCTTTCACCTATCCTGTGGCGATGTGTCTAAAGAAAACCTTTCCCTTACTAAAAATGACATCATAGCCAAGGTCTTCCAATACCGTGACGGAAACAATATTCTTCTTTAGTCCTAGAACATACATCACATCTGTGATTCGGAGAGGAGAGCCAAACTCCCTCTAAAAGGTAATTGTATCGATACCAGCAGTGCTATACCTCTCGTCATCTCCAAACCCTATGTTTTGCTTGAGGTCTTTCTCCTCAAATTCACTGAAGAGATCTCTATTCCCCGCCATATGCAACGAGGCATCACTGTCAAGATACCACACACTTCCCATTACATTGTTGGCCATGCATGCAATGAGAGTGAAATCAAGTTCGAATTGTGAAGCTAGAGCTTCACCTACTGCAGCAACTGCAAGATCCTTCTTGCTTGCTTTCTTTTGTGGGCAATTCCTGGCAACGTGCCCATACTCGTGACAGTGAAAACCCTTGACTTTCGCCAAGTCCTTCTTCTTGTCGCCCTCCTCGCCTTGGGACTTCTTTCCCTTGGCTTTCTTTCCTTTGCTGACTAATGCAAAGTCCTCTTCCACTTCTTTGGAAGAGGTCCCATCTCTGGTGTTCCGTCAAAACTCTTCTTGTACCAAATCCGACCATAGTCATTCCCAATCTGGTAGTTTCTCCCTCCCATTGACAAATTCCTGATATCTGTGCCAACTCTTGGGAAGTCCTAGAAGAGCTAGGATCACCATATCGTCTTCGGCAACAGTAATCCCGACACTTCCAAGCTCATCCCGACAATGGGTGAACTTGGTCAAGTAATTTTGAATTGAGTCGCCATTATCCATCTTGATCTTTCTAAGTTTGTCCTTTAATGTCAACTTTCTATGGTCACTCCTACTCTGAAACAGGTTCGTTAATGCCTTCCACATAGCATATGGAGTTTCCATGCCATGGAGACTCGAGACAATGTGGTCTAGAACTCCCTGAAGGATAATTCCCCTCGCCTTTGCCACACATTTTCTCCATTCAGCCAGATCTTTAGCATCCGATGTTGGAGGCTTAGGAATGTCATGATCTATGAATTGCTTGAGGCCATTGTCTTCCAGCTTTGCCTCCATCCTGCCCTTCCAGGCTATGTAATTCGAGTTGCCATCCAAGGCATACTCAAGTCTCAGACCATAGAAAGCCATATTGCCGACTCTGAAGTATGAACTTGCAAATTCGATTTTCACCTCCACAACAAACTCAAAATCTCTTCTTCTATATTGTCTTCAGCTCTGTTACCATGTAGATTTTTACTTTAGATTCAACAACTCATGTAATTTTCTAAAACACAAGAAAAGAATCTACTCTACTTTCAACAGCGGAAACCAATAATGATCGATGAAAACAATAATCAGCAAGAGGAAGAATATCAATCGCACGTAACACAAAATTTCTCTGGGATAGCAACAGCTCAAAACCACGACTATCTATATTGCATTAATCAGAAATCTGAGAAGAAAATACAATGCATGTTCTCACTAGAACAATCCTTGCACAAGTATGATCAACTCTCTGCCTCACAAGCTCGCTCTAGCCAATTTTGTTGCCTGCCAAGCCCCTATTTTTTAGGCAATTCCTAAAAGGATCAGCCCATATTTAATTGGGAAATGCTTCTTCCAATTCCGCGCAATCCAAACTTAGGTCCTCAATTGATTGCATGCACCATATGTTAAATTTAGAAAATTATACAACTAATAGTACACTATCCCTGAACTCTAATCTCAATTGGGTCTTCCTCTGAACTGGCATGCATGAGTTATTTATGAGTGAATCTTCAGTTAACTGGGTGTGGTACTGGTGATCCACCGGTGCACTACTCCACTACTAGACCTCTACTAGTTCCTCCAACAGTTAAAACTAGTTTAACTGACTATAACTCAATTAAATTGAGTTATCTAATTACAACTCCAAAGAACTCAACATGGGCCCCTAAAATTAGGAATCACTCTACATGACTCTGGATAGACTTCCAACTCGAATTTCCTAAGCTAACTAAGTCAACTTAACTTAGTTAACTATTACAAGTTGCTATGAGAAAAGAATTACAATTTAATTCAAAGACAAATTAAATTGGAATTTCTAGAAGTTATTTTTAACATTTCTTCTTGTTATTTTCAACACTCCCTCTCAACAAGAAAGAAATTCAACTCTCTCCCAATCCGGTACACCTTTGGAATAATCTGCATGCAACACTTCTCTCTAGTGTTGTTGCTACTGCAACTTCTGGAACCAAAAAAAACATCCAATCTAAATCAATATGATGCATCGCTTACCAAAGTCTCTGACTACTACTAGCTCTACCTCTGTCGACTGAAAACTTTGCGCTTCTGCTGACTCTGCCTTTGTGCCATTTGCACTGCTATCAGCTCTCCTTTGCGCTCTCAAGTATCTGACTGTTGCTAGCCTCTGCCTTTGTCACTCTGATATCTGACTGCATCAACTGCCACTAATCCATCCTGCTACTGTGTATTGTGGGCTCCTGTAGCAAGGTAATGATCCATGAGACAAAACATCTCAATGGACCCTGCCCAAATTTCTGCACTCTTGGGACTAATACTTCACATTGCCCCACCTCTCACCTAGAGGTATGGCTGCATGTGCTCCCTCTGCCCACTTGGCTCAAAATTTCCCCTTGTTAGATGATCCAAAAATACAATTTTATCATAGGTTATAAAGTTAAAATAAAATTATTAATTTAAGATATTAAATTAATAATTATTATTCTAGAATGTTTAATTATTTAGAACTAGTATATTGTTGTAACTAGATATGACTCTCCAAATGTGTCGTATCTTAGGCTCTATTTTAGGAGATTTGTTAGCTAGTTGATTTGAATAGAATTTATTGTAAATGGACACTTGTTATTTAATAAGTGATCCATAATTAGAGGTAGTTAGGACATTGAGCTTATAAATAGCTCATTACAAGAGTGTTTGGATGTTCGGGGGTAAACTCTTGCAAAATCAATTATGTAATTATTTTTTTCTGATTAATAAAATTACGTGTCTGAGGACACTTCTGCCATTATTGTGGTATCAGAGCTCCAGTAATGTTGCAGTCGATGTGAGGAGGAGATTCCAGCTCTACAAGTTTTTGGAAACCTCCATTGAAGTGATCAGCAAAAGATTGGTATGAAATTTGCAAATTGTTTTTATTGATTTTAGATCTGCAAATTCTAAAATCATTTTTTAAAGCAGCAAATGCAAATCTATGTGACTTTTTCAAATTGTTTGAGTGAATAAAAACAAAAAAAAAGGGACAGCGCTGTATATTTTAATTGTTTTTAAAGTCCTTTCAAAACGTTCAAATTGATTCTGCAAATCGATTCTGCATTTTCATGAGAGTGGTTTACATCGCTTCTGCCATTACCCCTACTGGAGGTCTCTGCTCGAGTGGATGTTCCACTCAATCTCCTCTCTGCTTCTCTAATTGTGGTTGCTCCACAATTTTCTGAGACTTGATTCTAAGGCTTCTTTTGAGGTTGCATGTTCAGAGGTAATTCATTCTCCCTCTCAACCACCAAATCTCTAACCTTTACCTTGCTCCTCAAGGCTTTACATGCATCTTCGACCTCGAGAGCATACAGGTTCTTGACTCGTACACTGATCTCTTTCACCTGTCCCATGGCGATGTGTCTAAGGAAAACCTTTCTCTTACTAAAAATCACATCATAGCCATGGTCTTCCAATACCGTGACGGAAACAAGATTCTTCTTTAGTCCTGGAAAATACATCACATTTGTGATTCAGAGAGGAGAGCCAAACTCCCTCTAAAAGGTAATTGTATCAATACCGGTGGTGCTATACCTCTCGTCATCTCCAAACTCTATGTTTTGCTTGAGGTCTTTCTCCTCAAAGACACTGAAGAGATCTCTATTCCCCGCCATATGCAACAAGGCATCACTGTCAAGATACCACACACTTCCCATTACATTGTTGGCCATGCATGCAATGAGAGTGAAATCAAATTTGAATTGTGAAGCAAGAGCTTCACCTGTTGCAGCAACCGCAAAATCCTTCTTGCTTGCTTTCTTTTGAGGGCAATTCCTGGCAACGTGCCCATACTCGTGACAATGAAAACTCTTGACTTTCGCCAAGTCCTTCTTCTTTCCGCCCTCCTCGCCTTGGGACTTCTTTCGCTCGGCTTTCTTTCCTTTGCTGACTAATGCAAAGTCCTCTTCCACTTCTTTAGAAGAGGTCCCATCTCTAGTGTTCTGTCGAAACTCTTCTTGTACCAAATCCGACCACAGTCATTCCCAATATGGTAGTTTCTCCCTCCCATTGACAAAGTCTTGATATTTGTGCCAACTCTTGGGAAGTCCTAGAAGAGCTAGGCTCACCATATCGTCTTCGGCAATAGTAATCCTGACACTTCTAAGCTCATCCCGACAATGGGTGAACTTGGTCAAGTAATTTTGAATTGAGTCGACCTTCTCATCTTTATCTTTCTAAGTTTGTCCTTCAGTGCCAGCTTTTTATGGTCACTGTTATTCTGAAATAGGACGGTCAATGCTTTCCACATAGCATATGGAGTTCCCTTTCCATGGAGACTCTAGACAATTTGGTCTCGAACTCCCTCAAGGATAATCCACCTCGCCTTTGCCACACACATTCTCCATTCAGCCAAATCTTTAGCATCCGATGTTGGAGGCTTAAAAATGTCATGATCAATGAATTCCTTGAGGTCGTTGTCTTCCAGCACTGCCTCCATCCTGTCCTTCCAGGCTATGTAATTTGAGCTGCCATCCAATGCATACTCAAGTCTCATACCATAGAAAGCCATATTGCCGACTCTAAAGTATGAACTTGCAAATTCGAATTTCACTTGCACAACAAACTCGAATTCTCCTCTTCTATACTATCTTTAGCTCCAATACCATGTAGATTTTTACTTTATATTCAACAGCTCATGTAATTCTCTAAAACAGAAGACAAGAATGTTGGCATTATGACTCAGATTTGGCATTATGACACAGGCATTGTCCTTGATGGCAACTCACTCAGATGATAGATCACAGTTCAGACTCACAGAATGAAAAAATAGAGGTATATGCAGGTTCTCCATTGACCAAACCACGTGTACACGCGGGTTCGCTGACCAAAAGGTGCGTATAGCGTACACACGCACTTTCACGGAAGGAGCACGCACATGTTGGAAAACTTAGTTTTGGTCTGTAGTATTTGGACCATGGTATTTTGATCCATGGTATTGGTCCAAGGTATCCTGTCCGAAGTGTTGACCCCAGGTATTTGGTCCAAGGTATTGGTTCTAAGTGGTTTTGGTCCATGGTATTGAGTAAGGCCTAAGACTATAAACGAAGGAGAAGATCATTAGGCAAAGGCACTCATGAATTGAATATCTAATGAAGAACAAGATCTAAAATACAGGTTATTGGGTTATGGTGCACCGCTAGATCTGAATCAAGGATGAACCTTAGCACTTGATGAAAGATAAGATCTAATAATGGGTCAAGATCTTAAGGCTTGAAGAGAAGTATCTTTGTGTGGTTTTGATCTTTTATCTGAATAACTGGTGCATGTTGTAATCTGTAAATATGATGATCGTTGTATAACTGATGTCTGGAATTGTTGTAAAGTTTAAATCATCATTTACAGATCTATACGCAGATTCACTTTAGCAAATGCACGTATACACATTGGTTTTGCATATCAAAACAGCGTATACATCTTAAAATTGATTTGCAAATCTATACGCAGGTTCGCCTTGAGAAAACAGCTTATGTACGTAGGTTCAACACAATGAGGTAGTGTATACCTCATAAAATATGCTTTAGCTACTTCTGTTTGTTGTTGCAATGTTTTGGGTTCTAGCTTGGGTTTTGGTCACTGTCACTGTATTCTGGTTACAACATTCTGAAAAGTGATTGATTGATTCAGTTGTGGTTGGTGCAAAAGAGATTGATTGATGCAGATGTATTTGATGTTTGAATGATGTTATTGATGGATCCAGTCTGAAAATTTATGAAACGTGGTCCCTAGAAAAAAAGATAAGGCTTTAGCTTTCTGTAGGCCGACACCTACGTACTAGTAAACATATCAGCTAGTACAAGAGCTAGAGTGTTGTAGCTCCCCTCCAGGAGAAGCCGGAGAACGAGAGAAGGTTGTATCCTTCTGCAGGTGGAAGCCTGCGTACTGGTATAAGACTGCACCAGTACAAAAACTGTAAAAAGAAGTTTCTTATTAAAAAGAAGATGGAGACAATTGCAGCAAGTGGTTTTCACCCACATTGGGTTTCCACCTTATATCTTGTGTTCATGTGTGTGTGATTGTCTGTTCTATTTTACTGCACCTGATTACTGTTTATATGGTTCTGATGCACTAAGTAAAGATCAACATATGATAAATTCACTAAATCATAAGTTTGCAGGATATACGCTAGTTGCCTTAAATACAGTTGCGTATACTCGGAAGTTCCATTAACTGAAGTAGCGTATATGAATCTGATTATGGAAATGAAATATTATTGACTTGCTAATACTGATTCACCCGCCCCCCTCTTAGTATTATTTCCAACAATTGGTATCAGAGCAGGTCCTTCAGAAGAAGCTTGATCGCTTGAAGGAAAATCTATCATCATGAATAACTACGAAAGAGAGGGATCCATTAGACCACCAATCTTTGATGGGAGAAACTTCGTTTATTGGAAGGTAAGAACTACAACCTATCTTCAATCTCTTGGAACAATGTCTGGGAAATCGTGGAAGGAGGATATACATTTCCATCAACAATTCCTACAGATACGGCAGGCAAAAAGCAATATGAAACCAATGCCAATGCTGTCAATACATTATTGGGGACTCTGTCACAATTAGAATTTATCAAAGTTATGCAGCTCAAAACCGCTAAAGAAATATGGGACAAGATCGTTCTAAGCTATGAAGGAGACAATCAAGTAAAACGTGCAAAACTGCAATCTCTCAGAATTCAATATGAAACTCTCAAAAAGCACAATGATGAAAGTATCGCTAGTTACACCTTACGTATAGATAAGATTGTTAATTGCATGAAGAAATTGGGTGAAGAGATAAAAGAAGTTACTTTAGTTGAAAAGGTTTTAAAATCCTTGTCTACTAAGTTTGAATCAAAAGTATCTGCCATAGAAGAAAAGCAGGATCTTTAGACTATTACTATGACACAGCTGCATGGAATCTTAACTGTTTTCGAAATGAAAAAAGAAGGTCTATCAGATATGAGAGAAGCCGCATTCAAAGCTTCAGGAAGAGAACAACTCAATGAATCAGGACATATTTCAGAAGGAGAAGAAGAAGCAAACTTTGTCAAGAACCTTCAACGGGGTTCCGGGAGATTCAGAGGTAAACTACCTTTCAAATGATTTGCTTGTGGAAGCGTTGGTCATTATGCTGCCAAATGTCCTCATAAAGATAAGCTTGATAAAGGTAAGGAATCAACAAAATGGAATAGAAAACAAAGTGTAAGTAAGAAGAGCTACTATACTCATGAAGATAGTGATGGTTTATCAAATAGTGATGAAGATGAAAATAGTAATGACTATAGACTTCTAATGGCTTTTGAAGATGATGATTTCTTGGATACTTTAGATGAAGATGACCTTTCTGCAGAAATCTCTAAACTCAAAATCTATTTAGAAGAAAAGAATATGATTATAGATACTCTGACATTCCAACTTGCTGAAAGAGAAAACACAATGAAAAACTAGAAAGTGAAATTGTGGGTCTAAGAAAGGATATTGAGAAAACAAAAGCTCTCAATCTTAGATTTACTAAAGGATCAGAAACCTTAAATGAAATTATCAAAGTGCAGCGTTCTCCTCTGATAAAGACAAGTCTTGGATATACTGAAGAAGCATCCCAAGCACAGAAGTCGTCAACCTCCACTAAAAGCTATCTTGATGCAGCAAAGAGCAGTGAACAATTTGAAAATCGACAGTAAAGGCATAACCGTAAATCAGGCTCAATTTACTTCAAGGATGAACAGAAGCTACAAACCTCAGGTAAATCATACTCAATCTGCTTCAAGAATGAATATCAATAGCAACTACAATCACCGGCTCAGTAGATTCGATAATTGTAGGAACTTCTTTAATGGCCAATGTTTTTCATGTCATAACTTTGGACACAAAGCTGCTCAATGTGTTGCTTACAAGACCATCATGACTAGAGAAGCACAAAATCAAAGGAATGTGACGGGGATCATGAAACGGACCTACAATAACTTTTCTCTTCTTGAAAATGAAATAGAATGCCCTATCTGCAACAACTTTGGTCACGAAGAATCTAAATACAGGAGTAAATTTCGGCAAACATCTCAAAAGGAGCAAACTTCATTAAATCCAAAAATATGGAGAAAGAAAGAACCACAAACAGAAAGATGTGGTATAGCCCTATATGCAAAAGGACAAGAAAATCAGTGGTACATCGACAGTGGATGCTCGAAACACATGACAAGTGATAAAGAAAAACTTTAGTCATATAATGCCTTAGAAAAAGAAAAAAGGTCTCATTTGGAAATGACACTCCTGCTGTCATAAAAGGTAAAGGTTCTGTTCTTTAAAAAGAAAAAGTTAAAGCTAGGAATGTTATGTATGTTGATGGTCCAAAGCATAACCTATTGAGTGTCAGTGAAATGTGTGATCAAGGGAATGAAGTAGTATTTCGATCAAATGGACGTGTTGTTCGTAAGTTTGATACAGGAGAAACCGTGATCAAAGGTATAAGAACTCCAAACAACTTATATATATTCAAGGGAGGACAACAACAGTGTTATCTAAACAAAAATGATGAACACTGGCTATGGCACAAAAGATTGGGGCATCTAAGCTTCTCTCAAATAAGAAAAGCAATCAAATTGCAGGTTGTTCGTGATCTTCCTTATATCAGCATTCCAGAAAATACAATATGCAAATCATGTCAATTTGGTAAGCAAACCAGGTCAAGGAGGGGAATTTACCTCGGATGAATTCTTTGACTTTTGTGAAGAACATGGAATAAAAAGACAATTCTCCACTGCAAGGACTCCTCAGCAAAATGGAGTGGTAGAAAGGATGAACAGAACTGTTCAACAAATGGCTCGTGCTATGTTAGATGAGTCTGGAACTCCTGCAACCTTTTGGGGTGAAGCGGCATTCGTTGCCGTCACTATTCTCAACAAAGCAAATGTTCGGGTAAACAGCACTCAAACTCCACATGAACTTTGGTATGGTAAGACTCCTACCGTAAAATACTTCAAAGTTTTTGGAAGCAAATGTTACTTCAAAAGGACTGATAAAAAACTTGGCAAGTTTGAACCCAGAGCAGATGAAGGCATTCTCCTTGGTTACTCTTCTTGAAGTAAAGGATATAAGTGTTATAATAAAAGACTTGGGAAAATTATTGAAAGCATTGATGTTGTGGTTGATGAAGCATGCAAAAATCCAAAAACCAAAGATTGTGGAGAAGATGAGGATTATCCTTCCACATCAAATCAGACTAATTCTGAAGAAGAAACCAATGAAGCACCAGAAGAACAGATAACGGCAGAAGAAAAGACTCCATCCAAGTATGTTCAAAAAAATCATCCAGAGACTCAAATTTTGGGACAGAAAGAGGCAGGTGTGCAAACAAGAAGAACTATTATAGAAGCTTCAAGCTATCTAGCATTGCTTTCCTCCATCGAACCTCAAAATGTAAATGAAGCATGCAAAGATGAATGTTGGGTCAAGGCCATGAATGAAAAACTTGAGCAAATTGAAAAGAATAATACTTGGGAATTAGTTCCTAGACCTCATGATAAGAATATCATAGGAACCAAATGGATATTCAAAAACAAGCTGAATGAAAATGGTGAAGTTATTAGAAACAAGGCCAGACTTGTTTGTAAAGGATATGCTCAACAAGAAGGTATAGATTTTGAAGAAACTTTTGCACCTGTTGCTAGACTTGAAGCCATAAGAATGTTCCTTGCTCTTTCTAGTTTTCAGAAATTCAAAGTATACCAAATGGATGTAAAATCTGCCTTTCTTAATGGGGACTTAGAAGAAGAAGTATATATTGAGCAACCAGACGGATTCATCCTTGGAAATGATCCAAAACTTGTATGCAGACTCAGAAAGGCTCTCTATGGTCTAAAACAAGCTCCAAGGGCCTGGTATTACCGTCTTGACAAATACCTCCATCAACAAGGTTTTTCAAAAGGATCAGCTGATAGCAATCTATATACAAAGATTGACAATAATAAATTGCTAATACTTGTTGTGTATGTTGATGATATCATTTTTGGTAGCAATGAAGAAGCCATGAGTCAAAACTTTGCTTTGGTAATGCAACAAGAATTTGAAATGTCCCTGCTTGGTGAGCTCACATATTTTCTTGGTCTACAAGTTCAACAAAAGAAAGATGGTATTTTTCTGTCACAAACCAAGTATCTCAAGCAGATCTTGAAAAAATACGGCATGGAAGATTCTAAACCAGTATGTACCCCTATGGTAACAAGATGCAGTCTCAACTCAAATGATGAATCAACAGCAGTACATCAACCAACCTACAGATCCATGATTGGCAGTCTGCTTTATCTAACAGGTACCCAACCAGACATCATGCATGCAGTGGGAATAGTTGGAAGATTCCAAGCCAATCCAAAAGAATCACACCTTCAGGCAGTCAAAAGGATTTTCAAATATCTTCAAAGAACACAGAATTTTCGTTTATGGTATCCTAGAGATACAGATCTTACACTTCATGCATATACAGATGCAGATTGGACAGGAAGCATTGATGACAGAAAAAGCACTAGTGGTGGTGTATTCTATATGGATTCCAGATTAGTGTCTTGGTTTAGCAAGAAACAAAGTTCAATTGCATTATCTACAGCTGAAGCAGAATATGTGGCTACTGCATCTTGTTGCACACAACTCCTTTGGATAATGCAAACATTGCAAGACATTCAGATCACATGTACTCCACCCATCTCCATTCTATGTGATCATACAAGTGCAATCAGTATTTCAAAGAATCCAGTCATGCATTCCAAGACCAAGCACATACCCATCAAATATTATTTTCTACGTGAACAAGTGCTTGAACAAAAGGTCAAATTGGAGTATGTTCCCTCCAAAAAACAGGTTGTTGATATATTCACCAAACCACTGTCCAAAGAGACATTTGAATATCTCCGACAGAAGTTGGGAGTAGTTTATGCATCATCTTGTTGTTGAAACTTATCTGTTTCAGAGAAAAGTGGCTATACGAGAATCTCATGAAGCGTATATGTGTACATACGCAGGTTTCTATGGATACAGTGGCGTATATGTTGGTCTAAAGAGAAACAGTGGGCCAGATTCAAGATGAAAGGAGTCTGATATGGGTCTGACAGTGATCATCTGGCACAGGTTCAGGGGGAGCATATACTTCTAATAATGCATTGTTGACATTACCTTACAAGATCTTGGTACAAATTCACAGTTGTTTTTGATTCAGGTGGAACAGGGGGGAGATCATGGATGTTGGTCTGGATGGTGACTGACGGATGCTGCTGATGATAGTTGCTGATAACTATCATAGTCTTGTTTCAGATATTTGGTCTCTATGTCATGTATATCTTTTAATGTCAAGGTCATGAAACAACCTATTTTGTTTCCCCACTATGCATGGGATGGATGATGTAATGCTCTTGTTTTGACATGTATAAACATTTGGTATATACCCACTTGGTTGGGTGGATGAGTCAAAATTGGTATATCCCCACTTGGTTGGGAGATGGATGTATGTATGAGTCATTGGTGATAGGAAGGTCATTATCATGTATGTATAGAGTCACCTTTTTGCGGATCTTGCTTATATTCAAGGGGAGCATGGACTCAAGCATGGAGCTCAATTAGCACACTTTAACATATCAGAGAATTCAGCATGTACTCTGGGGGAGCATAACCCTTTGCCCTTAATGACAAAGGGAGAGAGTGACTTGGGGTTGCCATCAAGTCCAAAGGGGGAGATTGTTGGCATTATGACTCAGATTTGGCACTATGACACAGGTGTTGTCCTTGATGGCAACTCACTCAAATGACAGATCACAGTTCAGACCCACAGAGTGAAGAAAGAGAGGTATACGCAGGTTCTCCATTGACCAAGCCACATGTACACGCGGGTTCGCAGACCAAAAGGCGTGTATAGCGTACACACGCACTTTCAAGGAAGGAAAGGCATGTACGTGTTGGAAAACTTAGTTTTGGTCCGTGGTATTTGGACCATGGTATTTTGATCCATGGTATTGGTCCAAGGTATCTTGTCCAAAGTGTTGACCCCAGGGATTTGGTCCAAGGTATTGGTTCTAAGTAGTTTTGGTCCATGGTATTGAGTAAGGCCTAAGACTATAAAAGGAGGAGAAGATCATTAGGCAAAGGCACTCATGAATTGAATATCTAATGAAGAGCAAGATCTAAAATACAGGTTATTGGGTTATGGTGCATAGCTGGATCTGAATCAAGGATGAACCTTAGCGCTTGATGAAGGATAAGATCTAATAATGGGTCAAGCTCTAAGGCTTGAAGAGAAGTATCTTTGTGTGGTTTTGATCTTTTATTTGAATAATTGGCGCATGTTGTAATTTGTAGATATGATGATCTGGGTATAACTTATGTCTAGAATTGTTGTAAAGTTTAAATCATCATTTACAGATCTGTACGCAGGTTCACTTTAGCAAATGCACGTATACACGCTAGTTCTGCATATCAAAACAGCGTATATATCTTAAAATTGATTTGCAGATCTGTACATAGGTTTACCTTGAGAAAACAGTGTATGTATGCAAGTTCGACACAGTGAAATAGCGTATACCTCATAAAATATGCTTTAGCTACTTCTGTTTGTTGTTGCAGTGTTCTAGGTTCTGGCTTGGGTTCTGGTTACTATTACTGTATTCTAGTTACAGCATTCTGAAAAGTGATTGATTGACTCAGTTATTGATGCAGATGTATTTGATGTTTGAATGATGTTATTGATGGATCCAATCTAAAAATTTATGAAACGTGGTCCCTGGAAGAAAAGAGAAAGTTTTAGCTTTCTGTAGGCCGGCACCTACGTACTAGTAAACATATCAGCCAGTATAAGAGCTAGGGGGTTGTAGCTCCCTTCCAGGAGAAGCTGGAGAAAGAGAAAAGGTTGTAGCCTTCTGCAGGTAGAAGCCTACGTACTAGTATAAGACTGCACCAGTACAAAAATTGTAAAAGGAAGTTTCTTATTAAAAAGAAGATAGAGACGATTGCAGCAGGTGGTTTTCACCCACATTAGGTTTCCACCTTATATCTTGTGTTCATGTGTGTGTGATTGTCTGTTCTGTTTTATTGCACCTGATTACTGTTTATATGGTTCTGATGCACTGAGTAAAGATCAACATATGATAAATTAACTGAATCATAAGTTTGTAGGATATACGCTAGTTGCCTTAAATACAGTTGCGTATACACGCAAGTTCCATTAACTGAAGTAGCATATATGAATCTGATTATGGAAATGAAATATTATTGACTTTCTAAAACTAATTCACCCCCCCCCTCTCAGTATTATTTCCAACAAAGAATCTATCTACTTTCAACAGCGGAAACCAATAATTATCGATGAAAACAATAATCAGCAAGAGGAAGAATATCAATTGCACATAACATAATATTTCTTTGGGGAAAGCAGCTGCTCAGAACCCCAACTATCTATATTGCATTAATCAGAAATTTGAGAAGAAAATACAATGCATGTTCTCACTAGAACAATCCCTGCACAAGTATGATTAACTCTCTGCCTTACAAGCCCGATCTAGCCAACACTTAGCCAATTTTGTTGCCTGCCAAGCCCCTATTTCCTTGCGCAATTCCTAAGAGGATCAACCCATATTTAACTGGGAAATGCTTCTTCCAAAACAGCGCAATCCAAACTTAGGTCCTCAACTGATTGTACGCACCATCTTAAAATTCAGAAAATTATACAACTAATTGTACATTGTCCCTGAACTCCAATCTCAACTGGGTCTTCCTCTGAACTGACATGCATGAGTTATTTATGAGTGAATCTTCAGTTACCTGGTGTGGTACTGGTGATGCACTGGTGCACTACTCCACTACTAGACCTCTACTAGTTCGTCCAATAGTTAAAACTAGTTTAACTGACTATAACTCAGCCTACTGAGTTATCTAATTACAACTCCAAAGAACTCAACATTGGCCCCTAAAATTTAGGAATCACTCTACATGACTCTAGATAGATTTCCAACTCGAATTTCCTAAGCTAACTAAGTCAGCTTAACTTAGTTAACTATTACAAGTTGCTATGAGAAAATAATTACAATTTAATTCAAGGACAAATTAAATTGGAATTTCGAGATGTTATTTTTAACATTTCTTGTCGCTATTTTCAACAAAACCAACTCAAGAACAAGTTCTAGAACTTGCAAAGAGTAAGGGCTACACGTATCAAAGGAAGGGTAAAGGTCAAAGTCAAAACAAGCAGGTTCCGCCAAAAGATACAAATCTGGTTTGAACATGGATTGGGCCGCATGGATAAATAATATTAAGATGTTTGTCCCTGTACTTGAACTTTTAAAGATTCCATCTCAAAGGGCATCTTTCTTCAGGGCTTTGGGTATGCTTCAACAAAAAGATGACGGAATTAATCATCAAGACGAAGAAATCAAATTAAAGGATATCAACTGTTATATGACTAATGAAAATCATGAACCATTCTTTCTTACTTTGGACATCAATGACAGATTACTTCACAATTGCATGCTAGATTCTAGTGCATCTAAGAATGTTATGACCAAGAAGGTCATGGAGCAATTAAACTTAAGAATTTGTAAACCGTATTATAACATTTGTTCAATGGACTATGGAAAGGTTGAAGTCCTTGTCGTGGTTAAAGCTTTACAGGTTGCCTTAGCAGATTATCCATACAAAATCGTCACCATGGATATTGCAGTCATTGATGCACCAAATGTATGGGGAATGCTTCTCTCTCCACAATTTCCAGTTGATTTAGGTGGATGCATTCAAATGGATTTATCTTATGCCACTATTCCAATAGCAACAGGTGGCATGGTTAGGTTATACAGAAAAGTACAAAGAAGATACCATGTGGAAGTTCCAAAGAAATTGGAAAATGGTGAGCAGGTTACGCCGCAGGAGCATTCGACTCATTTGAATTAAAGATATGTCACATTTTCCACCACCCATCCCCTCCGCCAAACAGAAAAATAAGAAGATTTAAGATTTACAGAGATATGCAACACAGTGATGAGCAATCACACCGACCTAAGAGGGTCAACATTCAGCAAGGGACATTTGAAAAGCAGCCAAGTGATCTACCAGTCAACAGACAAATGCACAAGATTGTTTTTCACCGATGATATATGATGCCATGGGCATCGTTTTGTATGGAATCTCTAACCCTAATCCCTTCTTATTTGATGTCGTTAGATAGTTTATTTCACGCATTCATATTATGTCTTTTTATATTTCAATTTATTAGAGTAGATTTTATATTCTAGCAATATTTTCTATATATGCATGATGATTTGGATGTTGAATGGATATCTATTTGATGGACTTTTGTTTCCTTGGATGCAGGATTCTGGGATTCTCATGTTCCTTCTTGGAAGCAACGTATCCCCATATGGAGCCAAATGTTGTGCCGGATTTATCAAAGTTCCAAGGAAGCAAAAGTACCAACTTTTTTCAACAAGGAACGGATCACATATCAACAGTCCATGTGTCATGGTCATACCATTCTGCAAGTTATACATTGTAAATGATCTTAGTAAAACCTTGAGTCTATGTAACAACCCAGGTAAGCCTATAATTTGATGACGAATTCCATCCTATGAGGCCTTTTAACCTCACTGATTACCTGTGTTTTTCGACACGGCTAATCAGAAGAGTTTTTCCCTCTAGCTTAAACCCCAAAGCTAGGGTGAAATTTATTGTCAAATTATTAGGTGAGTACTAGTGTTTTAGTCAAGTCTGATGTAAAAATGGTTTGTGAATAATTTAAGCTAATTGGCTTAATTATTTTATTACAAATCACTTGGTTTACTAGATCAAATTGAGTCACAGATGGTTTATGTGTCTTGAGGGTCTAAGACAAATGTGTATTCCCTATTTGAGTTTTGTAAATGAAAAATCATATGTATTAGAGAGTTGGAAAAATAATTAAATCCCCTCATGTGTAAATTAATTAGTTTTTCTAGAAAAATAAACTAAATCCTAAGCCAGAAAAATTAATTAATTAGAGTCAAGTTAAATTGCCTTAGGAAAATAAACTCTCCAAATGGAAAAATCCGCGGGCCTTAAAAGATTCAATTTTTAAACGTTCTCCATCAAGGGAATATTGTATTTTTCAAGAAAATTTGGACCCTTGGACCTTGGTGGTTAAGTCAAAGTCAAATTTGAAGAAATTAGCTCAAAATAATTAATTTTTAGCTAATTAAAATGAAATTAAATGATAAATCGAAAATTCCTCAAAAATAAAAAATCAAGGGCCAAGATTAAAAGATCTTGAAGTGTTTATCAACAGTCAAGATTATTTTGACAAAGATCAAAGAAACTAACCGTTATTTTTCCATTTGGAGCATTTGTCTATAAATTAGAGTCATTTGAGTCTCTAGTTATCTTGATATCTGGCTAGAACTGTTGTTGAAGCATTTTGTAAACTATTATCCTGCTAGGAACTATTTTTTCTACTATAATAAAAGACTTTGGGGTGCGACTTGAGGCGTTCTTATCGCTGAACTGTGGTATGTATTGACTATGGACTTCCTATGTTGTGTTTTATATTAGTATTTTAGATAATACATAGTGTGAGCAAGTACTCAATTCTTCGTCTCCAAGTTCACAGACTATGGGCAAGGGTTACTTTGCTTGAATCTCTAGTTTTTATATGGTGGATTGAATCTTTGCTGGGGCTATAGTAAGCATTAATTTTTTTGAAGCGTTTTAACCATTCTTTCAAGGAAAAAAATATAATAAAAATTATTTTCTCAAAATCTATTTTAAAAACCCATGTATATTTTGTAAATAAATTTTGTAAATTAAATAGTAAATTGTTTTTCTAACTTGGGGTTTTAGATTCGTTTTGTATATATTTGGGGTTTGGGTATTGTAAATTTTATTTTTGCAGGTTAGATAAAGAAATCAAGAGGGAGAAGAGCTAGATTAGGCCCTTGAGGGTAAGATCTAGTCTCTTGGAAATTTTTGCAAGATTTCCCACGGAGAAAATTTTGGAAAATCAAAGGAGTTGAGGGATAATAAAAAATTGAGCAAGGGTTTCAAGCTTTTCAAGGCTTCTAGCCCCCAATTTGCCTTCCTAGACCTCAGCATCAGCCTTCCTCCCCTTAGCGTCTTGGTTTAGGGCCAAGTTTTGGCCTTATTGTGGGGTTTTGAGGCTTCGGCCTCCCTTCGTCCAACTCCCCTAGGCCTTCTCAACCCTTCGTCCTCCTCGGTCTCCCCTCTCTCAGCCTCCTTCGCTCTTGGCCCTTCCTCCCTCGGCCCTCCTCTTCCTCTCTCCCTAGGCCGCAACACTCTAAGGGCTTGCAGCGCCCTTACCTTGGCCTTTAGGCCTTAGGCCTTTCCCTAGGCCCCTAGCCCCTCCATACACCCAATGCTAGTGTCGTTGGGCATAGTGTTGCTTCTTTGAGGCCTTATTCTTCATTTTTGGGCCCCAATCTATCCTCCTAGCACTTTTATCCCCGCAAATTCGCCTCCCTTAGCCTTGTTCTCCATTTTCTTCACCTATTTTGCCCTAAATTGACCTGAAACCCTAATCTTAAGTTTTAAGGCTAAATATTTGGTGGTTTTACATGCTTAAGATCTCAAAATTCAAATTTTTCAAGTGGCAACATGATCCCAAAGTTTCAAAGGTTTTCAACTACAAGGCCTTGGGCCTAGGGTTTGACCTCTAGGCCCTTGTTTTGCTTCAGTTTTATTACAGCAGTAAAATCATTAATATCTAAGCCCTAAAATCATATTTTAATTGGTCAAGATCGATTAGAACTGCAAAATTTAAATTTTCGCAAGTTTTGGTCACTTGGGCATCTCTAATTTGACCTAGATCTAACAATTTAGCTTGCTGGAATTTACTGCATGACTGTGAAATTCAAGTCTGAAATATCCCTGAAGCATATACTTAACAAGGATCAAAAAATTTGAATTTCCAGTTTCTGGAAAAAAACTTACTATTTTTAGACATTTTGGGCATCATCTTCAATATTTTTAGCTCGTTGATCTGTCACTAATTTACTACTGTAATAAATTTATCAATTCTGAAATTTCTGAATCACACGTCCTAAAAACCCTTATAATTGAAATTTTTGAGTTCTAGCGCATTTTTACTATATTTGGGCATATTGACCGTCTATTTTTGGCATCTTTAGCTTGTTGAGCTATGGTTGTTTACTGTTGTAAATTAACAAATCAGACCTTTTCACTAAATACACCATTATAAAGTAGGTTTAAATAAGTTGATTTACATTTGTTGGTCATTGAGAATTTTGTGTTTTATGTCTAAGGCAAATTTCATGTTTTGAAGTAGTTTCCTCACTGCGCTTATAACATTAATTAAGTCTGAATTTTCTGAATATTTATTGCTGATATAAATTGTTATAAATTTGAAATTGGTGTTTCTCATCTCTACACTCAAAATCTGACATTGATCTTGTTAATTGGCATAATATCTTGTGGATAAAATTGGTTACTTAAAATTTACACCTATATCTCTCAGCACTCATCTTGTTTAAGTCACAACATTGTTAAGTACTCTTGCATTAAGACAAATTTCACATAAGTACTTAAATAACTTAAACAATCTTAACTCAAGATAATCTCACCCATAATCTCTTGCATAAGCATATTAGATTTAGATTGCATGAATAATTTATCTCCTAGCATAACCTAGGTTGATAGAGAGATAGCGAAACCCTTCTCACTTAAGCTTGAGGGGCCTCGGCAACCCTTCATTGGTTAACACGGTGACCTTGCAGTTATAAGAGCCACAGTCTCTACAGCGCCGGAGGCATTGGGTGAGAGGAGCACGACAGAAGGTATCGTTAATTAGGCCTTAGCTTGCTTCCTATTGGCCTCCTTCCCACAACCTACCTTGGAGCCCAACTTCAAATAGTTAAAGGAAGGTTACATCTAGATTAAGATCTCTAAATCACACATAGGTCATAGGTTTGCATATCATTCAGGTTAGTCAATCATCTTAAGCAATGGGTATTCATCCGATCATTTGGTTCCAATTTACTATACGCAAGAATTTGTGACTCCACTAAGGCACTGGTCTCATACTTCAATTTAACCAATTGGCTAGACCACTCATCCGTGTCTCTCCAACAAGTTAGTTTCCAACTTGTTTTCCTTCATTTCATTCCATAGGAACTACCCCACGTAGCCTGTTGTTGGGAGACAGCTAGAACAGAGTGGGCAGGGATCAGAGTGATAGCCCCTGTCCTAAGCGTTGTCGCAATGCCTGTACAATCCAAGCGACAACAGGAATCAAAATAAGTTTTCCAACCATGTATGTTATACTTCCATTTGAGCTAGGTAAATGGAGTAAAAATACATTCAAGGATAGGATATTCAAACGGAGCATCAAAAATCCAAAAATAATTTCTCTTCAACCGCGAGGAGTTAGAGGGAGTGTCATATAACATTGGAAAGGTCTTGATGAGAGCTACGTGATGATATATTCCTTCCTAGAATTTGCTTTGGATTTGACCACCTCTTCCTTGACTTTTGTTTGATTGTCAGTTTCGCATTTGAGGGCTTAAACCCTTTTGCTCTTTAGGGCTTCTTGAACTATTATCACATGCTTTGATCATTTCAAAGCTAGGGCATCATCCGGCTTTGACATCAATGACAACATTACTAAACAATGACCCATTTACCCTTTGACATTTGTTGGAAATACTGAGAGGGGGGTGAATCAGTATTTCTTAGCAATTAGTAACTTATTAATCTTTTCAGAGCATTAATTAATCTTCAGTAGTTATTTAAAACCATAAATAAACAGTACACAGTGAACAAAAATATTTTTAGGTGGAAAACCCCCTCTGAGTCAAAAACCACCAAACACTTTTCTAATAAGTTCTTTTAATCTTCAGCTCCAACTGAAAAGAAAGCCCCAACTCCCTAGAACTCTAGAAAAGCATTCATTCTCCAGCTCCCACTGGAAGGATGCCCCAACGCCCTGGTTTATCAGCAATCAGCTAAAAGGATGCTTCAACACCCTAGCAAGCTCCAACTTTCCCTAGCACCACCCTACCACCCTGGAGTGTTCTCATGCTTCAACCTGAAAGTGACTCTAACCACCTCCCTAGCACCACCCTACCACCCTGAAAATGACAAAAATTTAATACAATATTGTGGACTCCCATACCAGGGATAATGGTCCACTTACAATGATATACAATGACTTTTCTTCAACTGACCTAAACCCTTGTCCCAACAACAAACCTTGGGACCTAAATCCTTGTACCAACAACAAGGACAAAGTAACTTCTACAATTCTTTCTACAACAGTACAATCCCTTTACAAAATATTCACAAGACTCTAAATTACATACCACAGTTTGTACTATGATCTGAACTGCTGTACAAAATGCATTTGATGTGAGTTATTGAACTGCTGTACAAAATGCCTTTGATGTGAGTTATCTGAACTGCTGTACAAAATGCCTTTGATGTGAGTTGTTGCTGATGATGAAACTTGGACTGTTTTCTGCCTTTACTGCTTTGTTCTTGATGATAAAGTTGCTTTGTCGTTGATGATAAAGTTGCTTCAACTACTGTCAATGGAACCCTTGATGCTATACTTCTTCAAATAAGCATCATCCCTCTGTTGTTGTTTCTGTTCTGTGTAGATCCCTGAACCCTAAACAGAACCCTTACTGACAAAAGTGCTAAAAGCTTGTAGATGTCACCTGTAGCATGTGATTCAACCTTCCAAACTTCTGCGATGAAGAATATCTGCTTCTTAGAGAGATTGGGTACTGCAACAATAATGAAGTGACTGTTGCTACTTCAAACTGTTGTGATAATTATACATGAAACCCTTACTTTAGGATGCCCAATAGCAGACATTATTCTTGATGCCAATAGATTGTTGGTTATGAAGCAAATACTGATGCAAACATCAAAGGTCTACAAACCAAAGTCCCTAGCTCCATAAATGAGTTGATTCCAAAACTTTTCAATTGAATTTTAATGTCAAAGCTTTGCACAAGTCGGCTCAATCTGAGCTATATATATATATATATATATATATATATATATATATAGATATATATATATATATATATATATATCAGTGTTGTTAAAATCGCGATAAAATCGCGATTTTATCGGAAAATCGCGATTTTTTCGCAAATCCGATTTTATCGTGATTTTTATCCATAAAAATCGGCCTTTTTTTTATACGAAAAATCGCGAGTTTTTCAAAAAATCGCGATTTTTTCGAAAAAATCGCAGGGCGCGGGGGCAGTGGGCGTTTTATATGGAAATTCGATTTTTTTTTTATTTCATTGAGCAGTCCGCGCGGAGGAGGAGGAGAAGAAGTGAGGGAGAGGAGCTGAAGGGTTGCCGTCGGATTTGGGAGCGAATCCAAGCGTTTTTAGGAGGAATCCAAGCCAAGATCACCAATTTGTCCATAAACCAGGTATGTAGATTAATTTTTTTTTGTTTTGCTTCTATAAAAACTTTGTTTTTCATTGTTTTTAAAGAATTTTTGGAAATTTTTCATTGATTTGGGATGGGTTATTTGTTATGACTATGAGAACCAATTTTTTATTTTTATTTTCTCATTTTTTTTAAACATTGTTTATTTTTTTTGAATTTTCATTGTTTTTTGGCATTTGCCATTGGCATTTGGTTGGGTAACTTGGGTTTGGAAATTGGGATTTTGGAAATAATTAACTTGTAATTTTGTAAATGCTAAATTGTAATTTGTATTATGTAATCCTAAATTCTTATTTCCTAATCCTTATTTTTCCATAGGTTTGCAAATTCAAAATTCAAAAACAAACATGCCAAGGAAATTGGATCCTTTCTGGGAATATGGTGACCCTAAAACTCCGAATGATAGACAAAACTTGTATTGCAAGTTGTGTGGAAAGGAGATATTCGGGGGGGTGTACAGGTTGAAGTTCCACCTTGCACAAATCCCTGGACGTGATGTGGTGCCCTGTCCTAATACAAATGCTGAAATTATCCGAAAAGCCATGAGAGCATTGGGAGAATTAGAGCACTCTAAAGAGGCCAAAGAAGAACTCAAAAGGCAACTAAAAAGGTCAGCTGAAGGAAGTGGGCCAAGTGGCACTGGTTCTACTGCAGCGTCAGTCAATCCGGTAGCTGCATCATCATTTTTTGTTCCTCGAACCACACCTGGTGCACAACCAACTATCAGTTCAATGATGAAAAGAACTGAAAAAGAACAAGCTGACAAGTTGATGACAAAATTTCTCCTCTGGAGTGATATTCCTTTCAGCATTGTAAGGAATAATCCATTTTTCCAACCTACTGTTGATGCTATTGCCAGTGTTGGCTCGGGGTACAAAATCCCTTCTCTTCATGATTTCAGAGGCCGGCTTCTTCAAGATGAAAAGCGTGACTGCACCCAAAGATTGGAGGATTTTAGGGAATCCTGGGCACAAACAGGATGCACTGTTATGTCAGATGGTTGGACTGACCAAAAGGGGAGAACCCTTATAAACTTCTTGGTTAGTTGTCCCAGGGGGACTATGTTTATCAAATCTATTGATGCAACTCATCAAATCAAAGATGCAAAAAATTTATGTGATTTGCTGGATGTGTTTATTTTGGAGGTGGGTGCAGAAAATGTTGTCCAAGTCATAACGGACAACGCTGCAAATTATGTTGCTGCTGGTAGAATGCTTATGGACAAGCATCCTACTTTATTTTGGACACCTTGTGCTGCCCATTGTATTGATTTGATGTTAGAGGACATAGGGAAAATTCCCTTTGTCAAAGAGACTGTTGACTCATCAAAAAGCATCACAAAATTTATTTACAATCACACATCTGTGCTTAGCTTGATGAGAAAATGCACCAACAACAAAGAGTTGGTGCGCCCCGCCATTACACGGTTTGCGACGAGTTTCATATCTCTTCAATCCCTCTTGAAATCTATGTGGGATTTGAAGAGAATGTTTGTTTCAGAGGAGTGGCGTTCTTCGCCAATGAGCCGCAAACCAGAAGGAGAGGCCGTCTGCAGACTTGTTTCATACCAAGAAGACTTCTGGGCGGGAGTGCAGGAGGTGTGCGCTGTCACTGAACCTTTGGTAAAGGTTCTTCGGTTGGTAGATGGTGAGAAGCCCGCAATGGGCTATTTGTATGAAGCCATGGACAGGGCCAAAGAAGCCATTCGGTCCTACTATGATGACAAGGGAGATGATGGGTTCCAGAGACAACTCCTTCTATGGAACGTCATTGATGAGCGATGGAACAACACACTCCATCGTCCCATTCATGCTGCTGGGCTTTTCCTGAACCCTGCATTTTCTTATGCATGTGGGTTTGATTTTGATGCTGAGATCATGGATGGATTATTAACCTGTGTCCAGAAGATGGTGAGAACTCCAGAACAACGTATGGAGATCTCTAAACAAATTGAGACGTATAAGATGTCAGGTGGCACATTTGGCTTTGATATGGCTATCTTTGATAGGACGGCCAAAATGCCAGGTATTTTTTAGTTTGTAACTTTGTTTCAAATTTCATTGTCTCTTCAAATTCCATTTTTTTCTTATGTTTATTTGTAATTTTGTTGTAGCCGCATGGTGGAAGATGTATGGTGGCAGAGTACCCCTTTTGCAAAAGCTTGCCATACGCATCCTCAGCCAAACATGCAGCTCCTCGGGATGTGAGCGCAATTGGAGTGTATTTGAAAAAATACACAACAAGAAGCGCAATAGGTTAACAACTTAACACTTAAACATTTAAAATATTGCAAATTTCCAAATAAATTTTTGAATTCATTAAACAATATTTTTTTTATAATATTAATTATTAATTATTATTTCATGAACTTTGTACAGGTTGGAGTCCCGTAGACTTAATGACATGGTCTATGTCTACTACAATCTTCGATTGTGGGTGAGGCAACTAGACAAGACACCTGATATGGAAGCCATCTCATTGGATGAGATTGACACCACTGCTGAATGGAGGGTTGAGACCGAGAGGCCTCTCATGGATCCCACTGAGGATTGGTTAGTGCAGGAGGAGGGGGAGGAGGAGGAGGAGGAGGAGGAGGAGCAGGAGCAGGAGCAGGAGCAGGAGGAGGAGGAGTTGGAGGAGCAGGAGGAGGAGGTGACACCGCCTACCCGGGCTACCACTAGAGGACGTGGTCTCTGTCTACCTACAGTAGCTGCTACTTCTACAGCTACTTCTTCAGCTTCTAGAGCACGTCAGACTCCACTGCCATTTCCACCACCACAGGCACCAGCATCTTCATCTAGGGGGAAAGGGAAAGCAGTGACATTTTCTCGCAAGAGGGGCAGAGGAAATCAATAGGATTAGAGTCTTAGACTTTCATTTTATTGTATATGACATTATGACATGATGAGATACATTATCATATTTTTTGTTGATATTTTGAGGCTGAGTTGGGACTCAGGACTTACTATTCAGGACATGATTCAATGTTATGTGTGATTTTAGCGCTAGAAATGATATTAAACATCTTATATATTAGTTTTTTTATCATATTTATGTGTCAATGTATTTATTTTATGTTGTAGATGGTTTAGATATTAAAAAAATTGAAAAAAAATGAATATTTTTGTGCCAAACGATTTTTTCCCGATTTTAACGATTTTTCCGCTTTTTTCCCGGCGCCGATTAAATCCCGATCGCGCTTTTAACAACATTGATATATATATATATATATACTGTGCCAAATACTCGTATAGAATGGCACTTTAAAACCGCAGAGCAATGCAAGTTTCAGAAGACTTCAGACAGTGCTCAGAAATCCATCCATTATCATCCACAAATTTCCAAATATATCCATACTTCAGAATTCTCCACAGAACGACAGTCATTCAAGAAAGCATGCTCAGATCAATTGCAACAATTCGTCTTACCCTTTGGAATGATTCAAAAACCTATTCGTTATGATATTGAAAGACAATCGTGTGCCAATGGCATATCAATATGACGAATTCCTCAACTTCAAAAAGCAGTCCATTGCTTCAGTGGTTTATAGACCTAATAGCCACAGGTGCTTTAAGATGTATATCCTTAATTAGATCAAGGATGCATAAAGGATGATGCTCAGAAATATAAGTCTGTAGTTCTGAAATAGTAACAGTGCTTCAACCTTCCATGTGGTTGGAGAATTA
Source organism: Pinus tabuliformis (assembly GCA_031772625.1). Taxonomy (NCBI): domain Eukaryota; kingdom Viridiplantae; phylum Streptophyta; class Pinopsida; order Pinales; family Pinaceae; genus Pinus; species Pinus tabuliformis. The sequence continues at coordinate 2,039,376,594 of CM062817.1, read as the reverse complement.
ACCTTAATCTTGTCTCAGCGGACCAAAATTAAACATTTACAGACTTCGCTGGACAGAGTTGGCATATAAAAGTTGCCTTAACAGGACTTGGCTTCTGCAACAACCAACAAAACTTTGGCCTTTCTTTTCTAACTCTTTGTTGGTCCTGTTGAGTTGCAGATTCGATGCCCTAAAACTTCGTTGCCCAGATCATACCTGCAATAAAGTAGCCCAATAAAATCTCCAAAAACCAAAACAAACAAAACCCTTGTCATCAAACCCTTGTGATATTTTGTTGTCTCCACAAGGGCCGAAGTTGAATTTCAGAGGTCACTTAATCAAAAGATATTCATCATAGTGCATACCTTAGAAGATTGAGTCAATACCTTTTTATAGTTTTTGCTTTGGATAGAAAGGGACTTCTTAGGAAGCAACGATACCTATATTAGAGGGATTTTTGAATTGACTTGAAGTTTGAACCCCAAGAAATGAAGTCATTGGCACTTGGGGATTAAGTTCTACTATTTTGACTTGGAACAAAACCTTTTGTAATTTAGTTATTGAGACCCCTAATGAAACATTTTAACCATAATATTGATGAAACACTCTGCTTCCTTGATTTAATAAAGAACTAACCAATGGGAGAGCGCCACATCGCTATCCTTTGGGGTTTCTACCCACAAATTGGGGTCTTCAACTTCAAACTGGAATATCTCTCTAAGCGTGAAGAACTATGTGACAAGCCACATACCACAAGAAACAGCTTGATGAGGAGAATCTATTAAGGATGATCCTGATATGAAAAACCATGAATTGCTATGTCATATTAGTCGACAAATGCAGGGCATCTCCTCATGTTGCTTGGGTTCACATCAATAACAACCACCTATCAACAACATCAATGAAAACTTTTATCCAACAATCTCTCCTTTTTTCATTATTGTCAACACTTATGCTCCCCCTGTCTCCATGCTTCACTTCCTTTGTCTCCATGCTACACTTTCTTTTCTCTCCCCCTTTTACATCAATGGAAAAGGGTGACTTATGTCTTTAGGGCTACCCACCTGAACATATGGCACTCAACACTACTTGTGTCTTCTTGTCCTTTCCTTCTTTGTTGTGCTTTTAGCTCCTTTGCTTGGCTGCAATTTTCTTTCGATCTGCTTAGTCTAGAACGTATATGTGGTTTGGTCTTCTTGTAGTTGTTGCAACCGATCTTCCTGAGTCTTCTTCTCTAATTTCACACTTCCAGAAGTCAAACAAGAGATTATACCTTTGATCACACATCTTGCCAACATTGAGAAGATTGTACTTCAAATCCTTAACTAGCAAAACATTTTGTGCTTTCATATGTTCGCTTCCAAGACTTGCTACACCTTTTCCAAGTATCTTGACAGAAGAGTTATCTCCAAACACAACACTACCACTTTTTTCTTTTAGGCTGACAAATTTGTTTTGATCTCCAGTCATAAGTGTCGAGCATCCACTATCTATGTACCATTAATCTTATTTATCTTCAGCGATAGTCATAAGTGTCGAGCATCCACTATCTATGTACCATTAATCTGATTTATCTTCAGCGATCAATACAAGATTGCAATTTTCCTTCTTTCTCTTCTCTCATGTCATAGCTAGCTTCTCTGTCTACATGATTGAAGCATTCTCTTTGTTAGTTTTTGTAGCATCGGATGTGTTCTAGCCACAAAAATTTGTGGAAAGGCTAGAATGAATGCTTTCTCCAAAACCCAGAAATCATTTCTCGAAATTCCACCCATAAGTGTCTCAATTATTATTAACCAATTTTTTAATTATTTCCTAAGTCTAAACTTAGGGAATATGGTTAATTAATTAGTATTAATTGAGATGTGGTGAGAATCATCTAGAAACTCACACAAATCAACAGGGAATTAATCTGGGCCATCGATTATGTTTTAATCTTGATCATTAATGCTCCAATAGAATATTATAAGAAGAAGTCTATGGGTAGATGGAGAACACACCAGGGCAGATACCCAGTTGCTCAAGCAGATTGATTTTCTCGGGGCAGTTTGGTAAGAGAAAATCGAGTTAGAGAGTGAGTTGCAGGTGGAAGAGAGGGCATCAGCAATACTCTGAGAGTGCAGGACAAATTTGGAAGGGGCAGCACAGAGGAGTGACGTAGGGCCTACGCAGTCACTACATAGAGGGTGACACAGTGAGGACAGTGAAAGGGCAGAAGGTCTTCTTCGGGGTCAGAAAACATTGTGGACTGTGAGAAATTCATCAGTAAATTTCTCTCAGTGATTCTTCCTTTATTCTGGCTATCAGTGTCTTGTACAGAAATTATTGTTGAAGATTAATAAAAGAAACCCTCACCTGCTGCACCGGTTTTCCCACATTGGGTTTTTCCGGCGACGAATGTCCAAAAATAACTGTCATTATGGTTATATGTGTGCTTGCATTTATTTTCCACAAAATTTTATTTGTGTAGGCTGCAATGTATATGTTTCGATATTTGCCATAGAAAACTGCAAATAATTTGTTTAATCAATTTAACAAATAGAAGAAATAATATCAGTTGTTACAGTAAAATTCAAGACAACGAATTTTCACACTCTTTTACAAGCCTTGTGACCAAGATTATTGCAATTGCAACACACAATGTTTTGATTCATTGGTGGTTCAAATGGATTGTAGAATCTGATGGAAGATCCATGGACATTTCTAGATCTAAATCCATAATCATTCATGCTCCTTGCATAATTGAATCTTGTATTGATTTTGCAATGAATTGCTTTATGTCCAAAATTTTCGCAAGAGTAATAATGGCCAAGAAAGATATTTTCATAACTAGGTGAGTAGGATGATCTTCTGAAGTTGTTTTGCCTTAGAAGAGGTTAAATCCATTGTTGATCCTTGTGATGCGTGTTCTTAAAATCATCAAAATGACTTCATTTAGTTTCTTCCTTGGAGATTTTGTCCTCGTTGCTTGAAGATGCCCCTGTATAGCCAAAACCTGTTTTTATTGTCTGATGATCTTTGACAATTGAGAATATTATCCAATACTAGCAATTTGTTCAAGTTCCTTTTGAGTTTATCAACTTCAGCCCTCAATGTCACAATTTCCTCTTCCAACTTTTTACAATCTTCTTCTTTCTTCATCATTTGAGTCTTTATTACTTCCTCAACTCTATTTGCTTCTTCAAGTTGGACCTTTAAGGAGATAATTTCTTCATCGTGTTTTTCAAGCAGGCTTTTCAATTCTCTATTTTTGTTTCTAAGCTTGTAATTTTCCTTTTTCATTATTCTTCAATTTTTCTTTAAGATCTTCATCTTCTTGTTCGGTCTCTAAATCTTTTTTGAGTCCCCAAAAAGAATCTATTCTCATATTTGGTTCTTCATCATCTGAATCATTGACCTCTTTGTCATCATGATCATTATCTTGATTTTCTTGGGTTATGAAGAGAACTCTTGCATCTCGTTCTTCTATATCACTTTCATTTGAAGAGTTGTTGACTTCTTTAGAATAAAGATTTTTCTTGTGGAAGCTTTTCTTTCCTTAAAAGGACATCTCTTAGCATAATGACCTATTCTGCCACAATCGAAACATTTAAAAGGTAACTTACCTTTGTTTTTTTTAGTTCCTCTTTTGAGCTTCCTGATAAAATTTGCTTCTTCTATATATGATTCATCGCCTTGTGTGTCTTCTGACTTGAGTTTTTTATTTCTTGTCTTCTTTGTGGCTTTAAAGGTTGCTTTTTTGTTTGAATGTTTGTCTTTTGTATCTATTCTCATTTCATATGTTGTGAGAGTGTTATGTAATTCTTCCATGTCATCTTAGTCAAGTCCTTGGTTTCTTCTATGGTAGATACCTTGGCATCATATCTCAAGAGAAGAAATATTAGAACCTTTTCTACAATCAAAGGATCTTTAAATTCTTCTCCTAATCCTCCAATGGAGTTGACAACTTCATCTACTCTTAGCAAATAAATCGCAATATCTTCTTTTTCATCCACTTTCAGGTTTGCAAACTGAGCTCTATATTTTTGAAGTTTGACCTGCTTAACCTTATCATCACCTTCATACAAAGTTTCAAGTTTATCCCAAACTTCTTTGGTTGTGGTATACGACATCACCTTGGATTTAATGGTTCTTGACAATCCACCTGTGATAGCATGAAGAAATTTTGAATTGCAATTGAACAACTTCTCGTCAAGATCAGTTGGAGGATTTTTAGGAACTTTGTAGCCATTTACGATGGAGAGCCAAACATCCACTCCTTAAGCCTTCAAGTAGGTTTCCATCTTCTTTTTCATCCACTTTCAGGTTTTCAAACTGAGCTCTATATTTTTGAAGTTTGACCTGCTTAACCTTATCATCACCTTCATACAAAGTTTCAAGTTTATCCCAAACTTCTTTGGTTGTGGTATACGACATCACCTTGGATTTAATAGTTCTTGACAATCCACCTGTGATAGCATGAAGAAATTTTGAATTGCAGTTGAACAACTTCTCGTCAAGATCAGTTGGAGGATTTTTAGGAACTTTGTAGCCATTTACAATGGAAAGCCAAACATCCACTCCTAAAGCCTTCAAGTAGGTTTCCATGCAACTACTCCATAGTGGATCTACAACTTTCGATTTACCAGCTACCACTGGAAAGGCTACAACCCTAGATTTACCAACTCCCACTAGAAGGAGGCAACAACTTCCGTCCCTAGTACCACCCTGCCACCCTCAACAATAAAAGAAAGAACAAAACTCTTGGGCTCTCTTACCAAGGATAGTGACCCAAATACAACAATATACAATCATTGTTATCTCTACCTAAACATATTCAGCTTCAACTCTGCTACAATAAGTATGCCACTATAACTCTGAGCTCCAATGCAAAAAAATAGATTCTAATTCATACCTTCAATCAACTGCTTTAGATATACCTTAGAACAGACCTCGAATTGTGCTTTTAGTAGCTCAAATCTCCCTCAAAAATTTTGTATCAGAAAAGACTGTTGATATGCCTCAAAAGGTAACTCAAGTTTGCTTCAAGACTTCTACAAGAATAACTTCAAGATCTGCACCTAACTTCTACAAGAATAACTTCAACATTTGCTCCAAACTTCTACACAAATAACTTGAAGTTATGCTCCAAACTTCTACAAGAATGATTCCAAAAAGAACTTCAAAAATTGTGCCAAAATCCTTTCAAAATGTGCCAAAAGTCCTTCCATAGATAGCCTCCCCCATATAGCCTCTCCTCACTTCTGGTTCATGATATATGAACCCCAGAAAAAACTTCTTTTCTTCGCCTGTTTCATTAGAGCTGAATTTTCCTTGAGCAAATTGTTAAAATGCATCCTCCTCACACCTATATATAATGCATTTGGGGTCTAGACTGGGTTGACTTGTCCATTGGTTGGACTGGCTTGTTCAACTAGTAGAATGTATAGTGAATATTCAAAAAATCATTCTCCTCAACCGTGAGGATTTAGAGGGAGTTCCATATACCATTGAAAAGGTCTCGGAATAAGTTTTCCAACCATGTATGTTATACTTCCATTTGAGACAATTAAATGGAGTAAAAAGTCATTCAAAGATAGGATATTCAAATGGAGCATCAAAAATCAAAAAATCATTTCTCTTCAATTGTGAGGAGTTAGAGGGGAGCATATATCATTGGAAAGGTCTTGATGAGGGTTACGTGATGATATAGTCCTTACTTGAATTTGTTTTGGCTTTGACCACCTTTTCCTTGATTTTCTTTTGACTATCAGTTTTGCATTTGAGGGCTAACCCTTTTGCTCTTTAAAGCTTCTTGAACTATTATCACATGCTTTGATCATCCCAAAGCTAGGGCATTGTCCCTAAGATTAGGGCTTTGACATCAATGACAACATTACTCAAAAATGACCCATTCACCCTTTAACATCAATAACAAATTTCATCCAACACTTAGCAAACTTTTTCCTACTCTTTAGTGGATTTAAACCACAAGGGAGACTTCCCTGATTCACCTGTAAAGATGTTCTAACTTCTAATGATGTGGATCAAAGTGATGAGTAAAAGTTCTATTACCCACCCAAAGTGGGTAACTTCATATGAGAAACTTTTCTCCCATCATCTCTTCCAATCGACCAGCCAATAGCCACTAACAGACACTAGTAGTGGATGACGATGTGCCATTTATATCTCCGCCACCTGCATCAGTCATATGTTTCCTCACCCATATGGCAAGAGTACATGTTGGAAGATGGTTTTCTAATCAAAAGGTACTTTATTCATTTTGCAATCAGGTGCTTATGCTTGTTTGTATTTGGGCATTTGACATGGATTATGGGGTAACTTGGAAGAATGAAGGGTCTTGGTCGTGATCTCGTTTCCTCACCTTAAACGGGGAGTTAATTTTCAATTCTAGTCCAATGGGACCTTCCCTAATGGCCCAACAAGTATACGAGGGGCACTACTTGGCAAAAGTGATTGAGATAGCGTAGCTCCATATCTCCCTATTCCATGCTTAACACTTTCCATCTTACATTACAAGCCCATACTCCACCTCCATTCTTCATATTCAATTGACAACTAGTTCATTGGGATTTGGCACCCACACATCCCCATACCTAGGTAGGGCTCATAAATTTTTCTTGGGAGTTTGATGTAGCCAAAAGAAACAGAAAGAGCATATGATGGCCACAAGCAAAACAAAAAGAAAAATGAAAATGGAAATTCAAATTAGCAAGTGGGAAAAAGCCAAGCATGAGCTCTACCTCACTCATTATGGCCATCACCAGGTTCCTGGGCCAATGTTGCCCTATCATCATAAGAAAAAGAAACCCTTGCATGTCCCAACCCTTGATGGGAGATGCACAACCACATCATCAAGGAGGTAAATAACTGTTATACATCATACAAAGCAAGCTCTCATTCCTTGAGCTATGAATAGTAATACAAAGAAAAAACAATAAAAGTAAAAGGCATAAGAGGGGTGGAAAAACAAAGGCCAAGTTGGTAACTCATGCATCCATGATTGCTCCCTCCTCACATCTATACACCCAGGATGAGGATCCCCATCAGGTTGGTCCCTTTGACCATGGCACTTGGCCATGAAGTCTTTTCCCCTCTGTTCCATCATTATTCACATGGCACCTATCGATTGAAGGGTGGACCAAGGACATGTCACTTCCCATTGGGGATTGAGAACACCTAATAGGGTCGTCTATTAACCACTCCTACCTAGAGAGATAACACCATTACGTGACCAAAGCCACAATTTTTTAAGGGAAGCCTCATATAAAGTGTTAATTTGCCCATTACTTTCAAGCTTGGTTCACTTAGATGCAATAATGATTAAATGTAGCTAATGGTGAAAGTTGCAGTACTAGATATTGTGTGTAATTGGCAGGCGGTTACATCTATAGGTCTGAGCAACTTAACTGGGGTCCAGGTCCTCCAAAGGGACATATTGACACCCACAGGTGAGGCGTTGAGAGCCATGGGACTGCAGACAGTTGTGGAGCATCACTTGCATCCTTGGGCACCTCCAACACCCACAGCATTCCAACACTTTGCCCCACATTGTTGACTTTTGGGATGATGCACCTGGACCAACATGCCCCCGGCGGTTTAGCACAGATCAGATGAGATGGCAGAGGTATTTCAGGAGGCAGTTCAGAAAAGTCTTCGCTTTTCTGCATTCTTCTTATTGAGTAGTGATTATCCATGCTCTGAGTTGCAGCCAGCAACCTTGCTAAACTCTTTAAGAATTCAATCAACCAAGTCACTGCACCATACAACAATAATATGTTACTGGCAACAATATAATCATTTCACTCGTGCAAGTACAAAGAAAACTAAAAATTGTTGATGATCATGTTTCTAACAATTATTTTGAGAAGGATGTTCTCAACTAAAATGAAACAAAAGTTTAAGCTCTGGGTTCACAGACCTCAACCATCATGGAGGTCAGGAGTGTCCTTGTATTATTTATTGCAAGATGAACAGTATTCTTTAAAGGGCCACTGTTGAGGTCAGGTTAAAATTCAAAATACCAAAAGCGATTTTTGAAAAAGCAAGCAAATAATCCTCTAGTAATAAGCACACAAAAATAGTCATGTACAAGAACAATATCCCCATTTTCATCTAGCCTCTTGCAAACAGTCACCCATCTATCAGTCTTTATAATAAAAAAATGGAAAAGGTTGCTCTTCTATTGGAATAAATCCTGACAAGAAGTTCGAACAGTACTGAATCCCAAGCAAACACATAAAGATAGTAATCATGAATACTTTCACAAAAAATTATGGAATATACATACCGCTGTTGACACATGGGTGAAGCCCCCTGATGGTCCTAGACGAGCCAATCCAAAATCTGACAACTTCGGATTAAAGTCTTCATCTAAAAGTATATTGGATGACTTCAAATCTCGAAAGATTATCTGCAAGATCATATATCATGACAAATGCAGGGTCCTCAAAATATGTGTTAAAATTTTCATCCATTGTCTAACAGAACAGGGAAAACTGACAAATATTTGCAATGATTTCAGATAAGCAGAAGAATTTCTTGTACCAAATAGTTCCACTGTTTCATAGAACATATGAAGCTTCTGTATTGAAGTCTGTTCTCTTCATTCATTATATATCTTTCTTAATCAACCAATTGTTGGTTTTATAGTCTCGTTTCTTCCAACTCGGTTTTCTAATGATTACTTAGCATTACTGGGTATCTTCGAGTAAATCAGATAAGTTTCATCCATGCAATTAAATTATATTAAGAGCTAGCAATATCCTCTAAGTGCTTCTTGCGCTAACTTCATGAGAGCACCAAAAAAACAGAAAGTTAAGCTACTTGCATCCATCTTCAATCCCTGTTACATAGTTGCTGGCAAGTGGAATATCAATAGACTGCTTATGAGGGACGACGAAGGGGGGAAGTTTGTGGGCCAGTTTTTTGGAAACCCTCTTTCTATTATTGACAGCGCACAGGATCTGATTGCTCAATATCGTTGGATAACCATTCTGTTCGTTGGTACACTGTGGAGGTTCTGCCCTATGTATGTTCCAAATGATCCTGATAATAGAATACAATAGTGGGACCAGATGCCCCATTCCCTGCCAATAAAGTATTGGTGGATACTTTAACATGGTAGAGTTGGACGGTAACTACTAACCATTCTGGTGGGAAGTGGGGCACGCTACAGAGGGCATGCCAGTAGTACCAGGCCAACAGAAAGACAGGTTTGGTCACATGTAATTCCTTTCTAACTATTTTGGATATTAATCACATGCAACACTCTATGGAGACAGGTGGATGCTATACTTAGTCATATTAGTAAACTGGCCCAGCCAGAATTCAAACACCCTTGGACAGGCTATGCTAAAATGCACAAGTTCACCTTTACTAGTAAATCTCAAGGGCTGTTTCAATTGCTGATTCTATAACTGGTTAAGATTATTTACCCATCTGCAACTGTCTTTGGTAGAGGAAACACTGCCTTTTCCTTCCACTTGCCTATCTTCTTAATGTTTCGCTATTGTAGTCGTGGGAATATATTCAAACCATTTGACAAGTATGGAATCTTGTCGCTAGGTCAACTGGTAACTCAAGTTGGATTTCATTCTGGAAAGTTGTCCAAAGGACAAACAAGTTTCTTAAAGTTTGGGGACAAATGATAGCACGTAACTGCAGTGCCTGAGAGTGGCAACTTAAGCAACAGCTCAGTCACATTTGAAGGGATTTGGAAGAAAACCCTCCTAATCTTGCAAATCAAACTTGTGTTTGGAATAGTTAACATAAAATTTGTATTTTTCCACATCAATGCTTTGAACCACATTCGAGTTCATCGTTAGGTTTCAATAGATGGATCACACGAAAGATAGCAAACTGAAAAAATTATTAATATGGACTACTTCTAAGGGAAAAGTGTGCAACAATGAGGCAGCCTCATAACCAAACCTAAGTTAGCGCCTAATTTGTTTTAACTTTTATTATAGTCTTAAAACATTCTTCGCAGACGCTTAGAGAGATTTATTACCAAATCTTAATCAACCAAAAAGAAAATTGAGAATTTTAAAATAACTCTTACTAGAGCTATTACGATTTACAATAACTAGATAAAATCAAATTAATGACTATTTTTTTAAAAGTTCAATCTTATTGAAGTTTAACAGTGGACAAGGTCAATCTACATAGGCTAGGTGTCAAGCATGGAAGAGTCCGCCAAAGTCTCACTTAAGAAACTTGTTGTTTATTTTATTCCGTTGTTTTTTTATGATTCTCCTAAGTCTAATTTTAAAATAGCACATTCATCAAGTTAATCAAGTAATTTTGGTTATTGAACTAGGGAAATATAAGGAAATGTTACTCAATTACATGACTGATTTAAATTTAATCTTAATCATTGATCTCAAGTGAGTTGAAATTTATTAATTTAATCTCAAACTTCAATCACTTTGGAAATTAGTAATAAAAATTTAGGTCAATGAAGAATTATAGAAGACAGCCTAAAGAGAAAAAAAGCACAAATTTGAAAAAAGTATTTTCTCAAGTGAGAGATATCAACAAAAGGTGTAGGACTTTCATTTAGAGGTCAAGGTCAAGGCCAAGGGAGGAAATTATCATGAGAGATTTCAGCAGCAGCAAATCATTCCCAACAGCCATATAGCAAGTTTAGCAGATCAACAAAGAGCAGGCACACATGCAAGTTCATATGCACCTAAAGATCTCACATGTGCCACACGAGGGGGGTTTGTATGTTATGAACTTAAATATATATAAGTATTATAAATAACCATGTTGCATGGAGACCCGTCCTCCCAAAAAAAACCTATGTACCCTGGGTCCCCACGTTCGAGGGACTTTTGGACCCTTGGGAAACATCCCGAAACTGCTGGGGTCTTCATTGGAGACTCGAGGGATTTGCTGGTCGTCATTGGAGACTTGAGGGACTTGCTGGTCGTCCCCAAGGTGTTCTAGACAGATTTCAGAGATGTTCCAAAAAGATTTCATGGAGGTTTTTTTTGCAGATTTCAAGGATTTTCTGGGCAGATTTCAGGGATGTTTTGGGCAGATTTCAAGGATAATCCAAGCATAGAGCTTCAGTTTATCATGGATATTGATGATTGAACAATATTATGATTTTTCCCATCCATTATTTTTGTAATCCATTGAATCTAAATTTTTTGTACAGGTTGCAACTCAAAACATGGGTTTTGTATAATGGGTTTCAATTTGGATTTCTTGTTATTTAGATATTGTGTTTCATTGGTAAAATTACAGGATGCAGCCTCCATGTCATGAAAACAGAGAATGCAACATTTTAAAAAGATAATCTTTATGATTATTCCTCTTGTTCTTTCCCATTTTTCAGGTCATCTCAACTTTTACATATTGTACAAGGGTCTTGTTCTTTCTCATTTTTCAGGTCATCTCAACTTTTACATATTGTACAAGGGTTTCGAGGAGTCATTCAAGTGCAGTGCTTTCACCATCCCAACCTCAAGCATTGCAAAAACAGTCAAATAGTAGTGACATGGATTGGGTACTAAATGTTTAAATAAATTCCTATTCAATTACCTCCTTAATTTGAAATATGAATTTAATCTCTTTACAAAACCAAATTATTTTATAGTGGTTTTCAACACAGCTGTAAAAGTTTGCAAACCCTATTGAGAAGGGAATGCCTTTTATATTTAACATAGTCATAATTAACAAGAAATGAAGGAAAAAAAACTGCAATAAATATAGTTCTTTGTCTGATAGATCCTTCATGGACCTTATTACAAATTGAAAGTAGTTACAATTAATTTTCCTATAGCTAAAGTCCATGTCTAGTGGCCAATAATGGAATGTCACTCAACCCTTTTTAAATTTCTCAAAATTTTTCATAACTAGTGAGTATAAGGGTTGTGCATAATACTATAAAATATAGCTTGTTATGCTTACAAGATTAAAACAACTACAAATGTTAATAGTGAATTCTGAATATATATATATATAGTCATCACCAACCTGTGATCTCCTGAAAATTTTGGGAGTGCACTCTAACCATTCCAGGAATGCAGACCTATCCCCGTCATTCTCCCATCTCAAATCCCAAAATCCAGTGCAACATAGTAAATAACCAGTAATAATAATAATTAATTGTTAATAAAAAAACACATTAAAAATCATGTCTCTATGAAAAGACATGACTTCTTATAAAAGGGAACTCACCCCTAATACTTATAATGGAACCCTCATTTGTAATAGTCATATCATATCATTTTTTCATACATTTACTCAATATATTATTTTTATTTTCAATAGATTATTTTATATTTCAAAAATTATAATTATTTAACTCATGCTTCAGGTTTGTTTATTACATTTGGTATCAGACCTTAGTTTTTTTTATTTTGGCCATATAACCTTTTAGCAAAACTCAAAATTTTTTAAATTCATCTCATACCGAAACCTGTTGACCAAAAATCTTTTAGAGTTTCTCTAATCTGAGTCTTTGACCAAAAATCTGGTTGTTGGCCAAGAAGGAGGAGGATGCAGCTCTCGCATCATCGGAACAACAAGGGCAACAAAAGAGGAAGAAAAGGATATAACCAAAGTCAGATTCATCAAGTGTGGGGAACTAGGACATTTCGCCACACAGTGTCCTCAGAAGAAGGGCAAGGAAGAGAACTCTGATACAAAGGTTGCTCCAACGAAAGCTGACAGAGAAGGCGAGGATGACGATTGCGCCATGAGTGCTCATGCACCTCTAGAGAAGAGGTGGGGGTGACACTGAGTTGTAGTCGGGAGGACTACACAAGGAGCAGGATCCTTGAGGTGCCCAAACTCTTGGATCACATACGGCTACAGGAGCCCTTAATGACAGTAGCAGGATGACGGGAGTCAATTGGTGTGAGGGATGATGGAGCGACAGTGGCAAAGCTAGAGTGCCAAAGTCTGAAGCAGCGCAGTGGAGGGTTGAGCAGTAGAGGGTTTAGCATTGCGGGAGGCACAAAGCAGATACAACAGCAGCATAGTAGCATCACGGGGTCAGCGCAGATTAGCAGCAGAGGTAGCTTCAGCATCACGGGGTCAGCGCAGATTAGCAGCAGAGGTAGCTTCAGCATCACGGTGTATCCAGAGTGACCAGCATGTCATCTTTTGGGTGACTTTTCAATTGCTTACTTCTTAGCAACTGAGTTGCAATGCAGCAATTAGCAGTGGCAATGCTATGGGCAGCATGATGCAGCATATTGAGAGGGAGCTGCAGTACAGATGTAGCAGTGACAGTGGCAATGTCATGGGCAACAGTACAAGATGCAGCAGTGCAGTGGATGAAGGGAAACAGGCCAAGCATCAGCAACACAGAGGACCGATGTCGTGGATCAGTGTGATGCTTCTATTAGGAAGTATTGTTAGAGCACAATCCTCGCTAAGAGGGAGTGTTGATTTCAAGTAGCATCGGATGTGCTCTAGCTCCGAAATTTTGTGGAGGGGGAATACATGAGATCTCCAAGACCAAGAAATCGTTTGGTGAAATTTCACCCGGTTTGTGTTTTATTAGAATAATTAATATTTTTAATGGGGTTCCTAAGTCTAAGCTTAGGAAAATAAAAATATTAATGGGTATTATTAAAAATATGGGTGAGAAGCTTCTAAGAGACGAGGATCAAGTCTAATTTAATCTTAGTCATTGATTAGGTACTTAATCTCGGTCGTTGATTCATTAACAGGAAAAGTATAAGAGGAGGCTTCAGGGTCAATTGGAGATACACCAAGTGATCGGTCAGTTCAATTTTTCTCGGGCGTGGTTTGCTGAGAAAATCGAACAAGTGATTTGAGTTGCAGTGAGAGGGGCAGAAGCAAAGATTTGGATCAGAAAGGAGTTCTGAGCCAAATAGTACGTGGCAAAGAGGCAGCGCAGAGGCCTATGTAGCCCAGGAGAGGCTCACGCAATGCTGACGCATACCAGGAGGGTCTCTTGCAGTGGCAGTGCAGAGTATTCATCAAAAGTCCGAGATTTTGCCGAAGAAGCGAGGTTCTAAGCCGGGAGGGCTAAACAGCAGTCTTCCTCCAGCAAAGCGATCCAACAGAAGGAGTGGCGCGGTCTCCTAGGGGCAAGACGGTGGCCCAAGCAGTGATTGCTCAGGGATTTCGCAGTGTTTGTCGATATTCAGATCACTCACTAGATCATTCGTGACTTGGGGAATGAGGTAAACCCTCGTATGTATTTCTTGCTGTCGAGATTTCTCTTAAAGGTTAGTCGGCGTGAGAGGCAACCTGTTGTACTCAGATTCTGCTTGCTTAATAATACAAACCCTCTATCTGTTGCACCAGTTTTCCCAAGTTGGGTTTTTCTGGGGACGTGTTGTCCAAAAATAACGATGTCCCTTGAGTGTTTGTCTCATATATTGTTTTAGTTAAGGATTTCTATGTCAGTGTAGTCTACAGTAGTGTTTTTCATCATTGTTTATAATTAAATAACTTGTTGAGTGAAATAACAAGTAGGAGATGATAAACCAGTGACTGCAGTATGATTTCTGTTTGTAAAGATTCAGAAATTTTCACACAACTAGCAGCAACAACTTCGATGTAGCAATAGAGACTTCGATCTTCTTAAAAGTTCACACCTGTGAGAGATAGATGGCCCAAAACTTCGATCTTGACCTTCCTAGTAATTCTTCTCCTTATTTTCAAACTTCACACTTTTTAGCTACTTCTTCTTGTGAATCGAACTTGTGTGAGTGAGTGTCTCCAAATGAATTCGAACTGCTTGTATATATACCCTTTTGGTGAGGTCGAATTACCTTGTTTGAGGCCGACTTGATCTCCTTGAGGCCGACTTGGTGTGGAGGTGACAAATAATTTATTTGACTCAATAATAAATCTTTTTACATGATTCAAAAGCCCAAGAAGGGTCTCTTTTAATGGACAATGACTAAAGACTCGGTATAAATCCTAGACGTCCTTAATGGGGACTCTGACCTAAAACATGATGACCCAAGCATGAAACCCATGCTTTAATAAGTCAATAACAATAATAATAATAATTACTTTTTCTTTCTTTTGATAAATACATTTCATTGTGACTCAAATACAATTATGAAGACTGAACCTAGTTACATTCTTCAACATTGTCTTGAAGACAAGAAGCGATCCCCTCAATTCCAAACGAAACTCCACTGCAGCCTCTTCAAAAATAACCAGAGAAAGTTGATAATGGAAGACTACGCTTCCTTGCTTCCTATAGTGATTATCAGGCTTCTTATGCATCCTGCGGTCTTATCCCGAAAGGACAATATGGATGCTTTCATTCTCTATAGAACTCACGATGCTCTGGCCGCTTCCAAAAGATCCTTTGTGAAAACAAACTTTGCTACAAGCCCTAGTTGTGCTCTCCATCGTTGTTGCTCCCACCCTCTCACCAATCTCATTAGTTGCAAATAATAGAGATTTCTTAGCAAAAATATTTTCTATTGGGGCTTCTTAGTTTTTTATTCTATTTTATTTTATTTTTTAAGTGAAGTTCCAATCAAGTATCATCTCAAAGAGTAGAATCTACACTTGAGGTAAAGTATTTAAAGCATATGTGGTTACTACTCTTTATTTTCATTAACTTGTTTTGAAATATTAGAGAAAATTGTCTACATAGAATTAACTCTTTGTTTCATGTTATAGCTTAGTTTCCGAGTATTGGTTGATTTGCTTGTATGAGAACTAACCCACTTGAGGGGGCTTAGATTTGTGGATTTGAGGATTGAAGTGCTTCACCTATGCCTTGAGGTAGTTGAGAACTTCGACACATAGGAATTAATCAATTATAGAGTAACCTTGTAAAGAAAATTAACTTTATAAAATTAATTAGACAAGATTAACCTTTTTAAGTAACCATGAATTCAATTTAATCTATAATTATGGTAAATTAGCAGTAGCTTGAGTAAGTTATAATAAAAACCTTCAAAACTTATTTTAGTTTATTAGGACTTAGTAAAACCTCTAAGAGTCTTAGAAGCATAGTTTGATAATATAATAAGATAAATTCGGCGCTAACTTTGGTTTGGAGATTAGGCCTACTCACTGTTGTGCCCTTTTCTCCCTTACTAATCTATATTAATAACTTCACCAGTTTTCTATCATTCTTCTATTTCATTCATTCAATCCCAAAGATGATCCCAAGTGTGGTTCAAAACAATGGTATGGGTAATTCAAAGGCAACTGATCCTGAAACATTACTCTCAGGCACTTCTTACTATAGAAGCTGGAAATCACAAATATCAAAATTGTAATTTTGAGGAATATAAAGCCAAGACCCAAAGCAGAACCCGAACCAATTGGGATAAGTAGGGATCATAAAATGCTGTGAAGATGTTACTTTCACCAACTAAAACAGAAACAAGCTTCAGAGAAACTTCTCATGCTAAAATACTTAGATGGGGATCTGATTGATAGTTATGACAGGATAAAAGACATTTCATGCACATTATCAGTACTTTTTCTTCTAGTGTTTGTGACATTGATCACCTTGTTGCTAAGCAGTTCATCAATTGCATTATCCCTAATAATTCCTAAGTATGAGCAATCATTATTGTCTGGCCTTTTGGACAAAATTGAGTTCTTCCAGTTTCCAAATTTTAAAAATATGGTTCATTGACTAAATGTAGATCACCAAGCATGGAGAGACTGCCTCATGAGTTTTATCTGGCTCTTTGGCCCAGTGATAATCCATTCTGGATGTGCCAATGAGATTTGGCTATAGGCTCTACGTGGGAGAAAGTCATTGGAGGGATTATCAAGTTGGTTCCTAAAGGGATGTGAAAGGACATAGTAAGCTGCTGGTGGTGAACTTTTAACTAGAGTTCTTCCTGCCTGCATCATACATATGGCTACCCAAAAGTTAAAACATTCAGACTGAGGAAACGGGATTTATCAAAGGGCATTTCAGCCCAGACAACCCTATTACTGCTTATGAAAGTCTTGAATAAGCAAGGGAGACCAGCTAGACGGATCTCTTTCTCAAGGTTGACTTTGACAAGGTCTTTGATAGAAATCAAATGATATTTCATTCTTCATACGCTCTCTTGGCTTGAATTTCGGATTTTTTCACTAGCACAGTCAGACCTCGATTTCAAAAGCTTCTTCTGGGTTATGTGTGAATGGGCAGTTATCAGAAGAGACTTTGGTCGACCAATCCATTAGACAAGGTTGCCCTTTGGCACCTTATTTGTATCTTATTGCATCTAATGCTCCAGGTTATCTTCTTGAAGTTGCTTGCATACAAGGTCAAATTTGAAGGATTTACCTTCCTAATGATGAGCAATTATTAAATTCCCAATTTTTGGATAACTCAAGCCTAAATCTAGAACCAACCCATGATTCTATCGAAAGTAGGAGCTAAGTTGCACGATGGCAGTTGTTGGAGCCATCATGAATTAGGAAAGACAGAAGCTCTCATCATAGGGCAAGAAGACTTGCCTACCTGCCTTAATAGGAATGAAAATCCATTCAATCAGGGCATATTGTCTGCTATTTTTGTGTAAAAATTGACAGCAAGCTTTAATATTGGATAGCTCAAGATGTTCCTCTTCTGGGTGGAATCACTATTTTCCACTATTATAGATAGAATCCTATTGCGTCTTGGTCAAATCATAGAATCCTATTGCGCCTTGGTGAAATCATAGAATCCTATAGCATCTTCGTCAGATCACTCTCAGTTTCAACATGCTCTCCTTTGCTGTAAATTATCATTTTCTAGAGACGGTAGAGACTGTCATAATTGGTCATAATTGTATTCCCTGTCCCAAATAAACATCAAGGGGATGTTGTCGTAATGTTTATTTAGCCATTTTGACCACATCTTTTCAAAGTGAATAATAAGGGGAGGGTTGGGATGTAATATTTACTTAATGAATATATAATTGATTAATTACAGATACCTTCAGTGGTGGTCTCAAACGCTATCTATAATCTTATTATGCCACCTTTCCTTCGTTCATTTCCCAACTCGAGCTTAAGAAGAGATGTGTTAAAGCAGTGATCTTGTCTTGGGACACTCGTGACCATCCAATGGTCATCATGTGGTCCCTTTAAGTTAGATTGGTGCGGACTTTAGTGTTAAAATTGGGCTTCTTCGTATGATGGTTAGCAATTATTGCAAAGCCAACCGATGGTTATTAGATATGGCGTTGTTTACTGAGGCGTTAATTTCGTTTAGATGGTCAACAATCGCCAGAATTCAGTCACTTTTTTCAAGAAAAATATTGACAGTTGGAGTGCTTGAATCATGTTTTTATGATGAAAATAGGTTTTTGCACCATCAAAAACTCCTGAGACACCAAAATCTTGAAATTTCACAGTTGTATCTTGAAATTCGACAGTTGTATCTATTAAACACACATGGGAGCAAGAAAATATGAAAGATAAATCATGCAAGTACATTCTTTTATTAACATGAAATATACATTTATAATACAACATGTGACCATTGGTTTCCACATCCCAAGGTCTCTTGGACTCCTTTTGTCCATTCGGCTTCCACACTAACCCATTGAGGATTAGGTGTCCAACATTCCCCCCCTTAATCCGAAGGGTTATGTACAAGTCCAAGAAGAGAGCTATAATACAAAATGTGCAAAAAATGCATGGCAGCACTAGGCCGAATGTGCTCTATGAAATGTTGGTATAAAGGGCGGTGGTTTAAGGATGACCACCAACACTGGAACGCTTAGTGCAGTTCCCGGAACTCTTCCAAAACTGGCAAGAAGCTGGAGTCTTCTGCTAGAGGAAGTGATCCTATTGTTTTAAAGAGGGAAACCTTCAACCATGAAAGGGAGGCCTTACCTCGCATAAAAGGGAGAACTTCAACCTGAAAAGGGAAGTCTCAACCTGTGATGGTTTAAGGATGACCAACAACTCTGGAATGCTTAATGCAATTCCTGGAACTCTTCCAAAACTGGCAAGAAGCTGGAGTCTTCTGCTAGAGGAAGTGTTCTCAATTTCGTTCCTGGAATGCTTCCGAAACTGGCAAGAAGCTGAAGTCTTCTACTAGAGGAAGTGTCCCAGATTGCCAACTAAAGGCATGTTCAGGGGCATCTTTGTCTCTGGCTACAACTCTGAAACTGGTGTGGCAGGTTGTGGCTCAGGCTCACTTGATGCGACTTTGAAGCTTGTAGATGACCATCATTTCCCCCCCTGTCAGATACAAGGTGAGAAGATGGAGAAAACTCAACTGCAAGACTGTTCAATACTCTGGAAGAAGTTCTGACATGTGTTTGGAATATCTTCTTGGCTGTTGATGCCCATTGCCAAGAAGCGATCCATCCAAGATGAATCTTTGTTCTTGCAGGACGTTTGTTTCTGAAGCATCTGTGTGAAGAATGACTGGTTTTATGGCAGTGCTTACATGGATGAAGATCAAAACAGTGATCTTTCAAATGGCCAACTCGGTCACAGTGTTGGGATTTTACAATCTGTGGTTGTTGTTTTTGCTGTGGAAGAGGAGTAGAATCTGGAACAGCTGGAGGTGAACTGTCATGAGGAGCAGGTGAACTATCATGAATGAATCCAACACTCTGAAACAGAATGGGCTTTGAGTAGTCTGGAATATGAAAGGACAAGTCCTTGTCATATCCAAGACCAGTTCTGTGCTTGTTGTGGACAAGCTGTTCCCAAGGTCTGATGATGGGCTTAGGAAGTGCAGAATGAGTTTCTGCATCTGCATGTACAATTGCTGCTTTATTTGAATGAACAGTAACATTATTGACTTGCTGTTGATTGGTGTCTGTTTCAAACTTCTGAATAGAAACAGGTTCAGAATGATGACTCCATTGTTGTAGTTCTTCTTGCTGCAGCTTTGTCTCAAGCTGCAAAAACTCAATATTCTCATGTGCATTTTGGAGACAAATTTTAATATTGGAAAGAGAGGTTTTGTTGATCTTAACCATCTCATCAACAGTGGAAAGTATTAAATTATTCAGTAGTTTCAATACATCATCTATTCTATCCATTTCAGACCAATATAATCAGAGAACTGATGTTATCTTCAGCTACAAATTGGTCTATAAATAATTGCAACTATTAGATGAATAGCAGGATGCCAATATCACAAAGTCACTGTAGCAGACAACACAGTACCAATTTCAATGTAGCAAATGACTCGTTGCTCTAATGTACTTCTCAAATTATTCAAACTACTCACACTGTGAAAAAAAGAGTCAATCTTTGACTTTCTTCGCAAATGAAATTTGTCGACAGTCTTAGTAGAGCAATCTCAACCATGTTCTGTCCATTGCAACATTGCCATAGCAATGATCAAACCAATAGTGGTAAAACTATAGCAGTGTATCAAGGCTTGTCAAGCTCTCTGACATAACACTTAGCCCATCAATTCAACATCATCATCAGAGTCTATCCACCAGCATATTCAGTCAATAATACTTGGTAATGCAAGACTTATCTCTGAAACCCTAGAATGTGAAATCATACTCCACTTCATCAATACATGTCTATAGATCAACAATGTCAACAGTACCAACTCAATAGTTGCTTTATCATAGGCATTTACAAAGAATAATGTGTCAATACTATCATATCAAATCTCTAAATCTAATCTATGTTTAATGCAAACAGTCAACAACACTCCTTGCATCAAATTAATAGATTACATCAATTCATAGACAAGTTCACACAAAACTTTGCCCTTGGTTGTTGTAGATGACACTGGCATACGTCGACCCCACAGCCACACAATTTCTGGAAGAGTCTCTCCACAGAACTTTAACACAAAACAGATTCTATAGTTCTTTGCATGAATGGGTGGATTTCTTGAGAAAAAGAGAGCCTTTTGGGTGGATTTCTCAAACAGAGAAAACTTTGGATGCACAGAACGAACTGACCTCTATATAAATATATAGTCGAGAATACCCATAAAAATGGTATTATTCGTTAATGAGCAGATTATGGATGAAGCCACATCTCTGGTTGATTTCTTCCATGCATAAACAACACTCCTTTGCAAGAAAAAATGAATGTCTTCCACAATCTGCAGTTGAAGTACAAACAGTTCGAGCACTCCTGAAGGTAGAACCAACACGCTAGTGAAGAATGAGTTCAGCTCACTTACATAATGCACAATTCATGTGTTAACTTCACCATCTACGTTGGACCGCTACAAGCAGCTGACATATGGGTAAAAATGATACATAATTCAGGGTTCAATTTCATCATCTACGTTAGAACTCTACAACCAACTGTCATATGGAAAAACGTGATGCACAATTATGGTTTAACTTGATCACATATGTTAGACCTCTACCGGTCTTAAATGGCTCTGTCAACCTCTCCTGAGAAGAGCTTTATCAAAAGCATCACTGTAAAATACATACATCCCAGCTCAAATTATAGTTGCGGCTTGTGAGTGAAAGGATCTTTTATCTATGTTACCAGAAAATTCTCATTTCGATCCAACCCCCATTCTCTTTCCAATCCCCTCTTGACACTACATCAGTACATCACTAAACGATTTTATATGCATAACATTTGCTGGGAGGCAGGCGGTGGATTCAAGTTTCTTATACCATTGAAATGAAAATAGATATGTGCAGGATTAACACACCATATAAAAACATATATACCACAGCGTTAATACGCATTCATGACCACGCAGAGATACCATTCAATACCACGCATGAATAGCTCATATCCACGCTTCGGCTGCTCCACGCTCAGTACATCACCATTCAAACATAGATCTGCTGCAATCTCTCCACGACGAGACTCCAGAAAACCGCCAAAGATTACAGAGCGAGCAATCCAGGGCCAGACCGCTCAAAAAGTCGACAAAAACACAATAAAATCACAGGCGAGTTTCCATACAAGCCAGAAATTCACAGATTTCAATCAAATCGGTGCGCTAAATGCAGGAAAAAGAACCCAAAACTTCGGATTTTTTTTTAATACTTATACCGGTCGAGCTGCTTACAACCGATACACCTCGTTTCCCCATAACCCACAGGTCACAGGACTCTTAAGGCGCAGCGGAAATCAAATACTATTTTGTTGGCAGGCTTAAGTGGTGCAGGCAAGACTGTACTTTTCTATCAGCTGCGTGATGGTTCGACACACCAAGGGACTGTGACCTCAATGGATCCAAATGAAGACTGCTTTGTACTGCATTAAGAATCTTCAAAGAAGGGAAATATAAAGCCAGTTCATGTAGTGGATGTGTCGGGTCATTCAAGATTGAGAACTAAGCTGGATGAGTTTTTATCTCAGGCTGTTGGGATTGTGTTCGTTGTTGATGCTTTGGATTTTTTGCCAAACAGTCGAGCAACAGCTGAGTATCTCTATGATATATTGACAAGGGCAGTTGTAGTGAAGAAGAAAATTCCACTACTAATAGTCTGCAACAAGGTGGACAAAGTCACAGCTCACTCCATGGATTTCATAAGGAAGCAGTTGGAAAAGGAAATAGACAAGTTGCGTGTATCAAGAAGCTCTATATCAGCTGCGGATATTTCCGATGAAGTTACACTAGGTGTTCAGGGACAGCCTTTCACTTTCATGCAGATGCATTGGAAAGACAGGCGGGGGTGTAACACATATTAGGTTTATGTTGCAACAGGACAGCGTAATTATCATGAAACGCTTGGCAGTCAGGACAGCCAATAATGGTAAATCACAGATGGATCAGCGCTTTTAAATGGGGCGTTTATGGACAGAGAGCGCAGGTAGTGGCAGAGAATGAGAGCGCAGGTACAGAGAGCGCCAGTATGGCAGACAGAGGTCAGAGATGTCAGTCAGCAGCGGATTTCAGGCAGAAAATAAATTGCATAGAGAGGCCATAAAACAAATGGCTCAAATTATTTTTGCAGGGCAGGAATACGCCTGCTCTGATACCATGTTAAACACACATGGGAGCAAGAAAATATGAAAGATAAATCATGCAAGTACATTCTTTTATTAACATGAGATATACATTTATAGTACAACATGTGACCATTGGGTTCCACATCCCAAGGTCTCTTGGACTCCTTTTGTCCATTCGGCGTCCACACTAACCCATTGAGGATTAGGTGTCCAACAGTGTTCGGATCTCCAAAACAGAATTTCCATTATTTTCCGAGCAAAATTGACACCTCTTGAGACTACGCTATTTGATATTTTACCCTCTTAACATATGTGTGGTGTCTCAGCGATGTTTTAATCATCAAGCAAGTCATAATCATTCATAGTCATTTTTACATTTGCATAGTCCTGGGATTATATGAAATGCACTGAATATCTGTGTACAATGGCACCCGAGTATATTGATTGGGTTCTCTCTTAATTGTTTGTATGCAACATAATGTTTATATCCTAAATCCTAACAGGTATATCACTAAACCTGCATCCAAAACCCCTGCGGGTATGGCTGGGGTCTTTTAAATTCTCTAATTTACATAAACAATTCCTTTTTGCTTTGAAAATTAAAAACATCTTAGATCTCCTAGTGTTCCATAACCTAACTTGTATGCGTGCTTCAATTGGCATACAATGTTTTCCCCGCGTATTACAGTATTTGACTGCAACATAATGTTTATGCCCTAAATCCTAACAGGAATATCACTCAACCTGCATTCAAAACCCCTACAGGTAAGGATGGGATCTTGTAAATTCTCTATAATTTCTATAAATTTTCCTTTTTGCATTCAAGAAAAGAAACTTTTTCTCCTCGTATTTTACACTCTAACCACTAGGGTGTGCTTCAACTGGTACACAACAAGAACATAATTGCAAGGTAGTTGTAATACTCAAAGGTACTGGCAATCATTTACTACTAATCAAGTATGTCAAGTTACTCGAGTCCTTGCTGTTGCTAATTAGCGGAAATGGATGACCATGAGAGAGTTATCTGTCTCTTAACAGACCTATAGTTAGTATGGGCCATTAATATTAATTATGATACTTTTAACAATAGAACTGTTGACAACATTTTCATTAGAATCTTAACAATACCTAGTTGAGTGTTACCACTCAAACAAATACTCGCAGTATGCATGAGTACTTTTTCCTACATTAAAAATTATTCTTTTGCGGTGCCTTATACTGTCGAGTCTTGCCAAGTATGAGTAGTCGCCTGTTTGCACGCCATGAACTTGTTGGAAAACTTTCTCGACTTTGTTTGCCATAAATGCAAGCTTCACATTTTGCATTTTCCCTTTTGAAAGTAGGAAGTCCTTTAACCATTCCTTGTTTCTGCAATTGAGAAAGACTCTCAAAATTTAAATGTCCATATTTTACATGCCATAGTCTTACAAGTGAAATACCTGTAATCACTGCCCCTACAAAATCAAAATGCCTTGGAATAACTGTCCCTTTCATCCGTAACAGTTTTCCATCTTCATAACTTGTCATGACAGTTTTCAAACTCTGTTTGACTGAATTAATCTTGACTAAACCATCTTCCATAATCACCTGATGTCCTGCTTGTAGAATCGTGACTAAAGAGAGCAAATTTTTCTTAAAACTTGGTACATACCATACATTGGAAATCATTTTTTCTCCAATGCCAGGGAGAAAAACTTTAACTGCTCCTTTTCCATAAGGAGTATGTTTTGTATCATCAGCAAGAAAAATGCAATTAAGTTGGCAATCTTGAAAATTCCAAAAAATATCACGTCGATAAGTTATGTGCTGAGTTGCCCCTATTCCACAAACATCACTGTGAACTAGTTGTAGACGCCTGTTTGCACACCATGAACTTGTTGGAAAACTTTCTCGACTTTGTTTGCCATAAATGCAAGCTTCACATTTTGCATTTTCCCTTTGAAAGTGGGAAGTCCTTTAACCATTTCTTGTTTCTGCAATTAAGAAAGACTCTCAAAATTTAAATGTCCATATCTTACATGCCATAATCTTACAAGTGAAATACCTGTAGTCACTGCCCCTGCAAAATCAGAATGCCTTGGAATAACTGTCCCTTTCATCCGTAACAGTTTTCCATCTTCATAACCTGTCATGACAGTTTTCAAACTCTGTTTGACTGAATTAATCTTGACTAAACCATCTTCCATAATCACCTGATGTCCTGCTTGTCGAATCATGACTAAAGAGAGCAAATTTTTCTTAAAACTTGGTACATACCATACATTGGAAATCATTTTTTCTCCAATGCCAGGGAGAAAAACTTTAACTGCTCCTTTTCCATAAGGAGTATGTTTTGTATCATCTGCAAGAAAAATGGAATTAAGTTGGAAATCTTGAAAATTCCAAAAAAAATCACGTCGATAAGTCATGTGCTGAGTTGCCCCTAAATCCAAGATCCACGCATCTTCATAATCATTTCTAAGATGGGATGAAAGTTGTGATGCTGGTGAGGAAGTAAAAACATATTCTGAGTTATCATCATCTTGATCATTTGCAAATTGCGTTGAATGCTGCTGAAACTTGGGCATTTTATTAAGAGATGTTCGACAATCTTCAGCATAATGGCCAACTTTGTTGCATCTTCGACACACAATTTGACTTAAGTCTCTTCCTCTTCCTGAAGATTGTCCTCTACCTCTGCTTTGACTTCTATGTTGAGATTGTCCTCTACCTTGATTATTATTTCCTTGTCCCTGAAAATTGCCTCTTTCTTGGTTGTTTCCTCTACCTTGAAAATTCCTCCTTCCTGCACTGTTGCCTCTATTAAAGTTGTTTCCTTTGCTTTGACTTCAACCTCGACTTTGTACATTATGTGTTGCTTGACTCTGATTCCCTCTGCCTCTGCCTCGAGCACTATCTGCTGATGATTTACTAGTGTTGGCCTCTGTGAAAAAAACATCTTCACCAACTTTCTTCTTCTTCCCAAAGGTTTTATCATGTTGAGTCAACATTTCACAAAGCTCATCAAACTTTAGTTTCTCTAATTTCCTAGTTAATTGTAGAGTCTCCAAAAATGCGTGTAGGAAGAAGGAAGTCCAGCAATTACAATTGTTACCATAAAACTATCATCTATTGCTGGAAAACTAGCATTAATGATTTCCTGCCTAATATTCTTAAGTCTTGAGATATATTCAAGAACATCACCTCCTTCAGTCAATTTTTGTTGCAACAATTTTAATTGTAAATCAATTTTCTTTGATTCAGGCAGAGTATCAAAGAGGTCT
Organism: Pinus tabuliformis; assembly: GCA_031772625.1. Taxonomy (NCBI): domain Eukaryota; kingdom Viridiplantae; phylum Streptophyta; class Pinopsida; order Pinales; family Pinaceae; genus Pinus; species Pinus tabuliformis. The sequence continues at coordinate 2,039,350,528 of CM062817.1, read as the reverse complement.
TTAAAAGTTTTCAAAGCAGACCATGCATCTGTAGCATTTTCTATATGGACATACATTTCATCATTCACAGAATATTTAATAAGAGCTAAGGCTTTGGCATTCTTAACTTCCCATTTTGCTAGTGCAGCTGCATCTGTGGGTTTATTTGACTTAATATCTCCATCACATATACCCTGCCATAATTCATTGTAAATGAGAGTGCTTTCGATGAGACGATGCCATGTTTTATAAGATTTTGTGCCTTCAAGTTTGTCGGTATCAGAAAACAAATTAATCAACTTAGACATTGTAGCGTTGAAGCTTCGCACCAAGAATCAGAACAAAAATGTCAAGATGGGCAACACAACACACCATGCAAAAAACACGATCTATCGGGGCTTGGCCTTGACCCTCGTATAGTCGTTGAAGCAGGAGAAAAATGACTGAGCTTTGCACTTGGCTCTAGTCAATTTCTCAAAAATTACAAGGTAACTTTCAAAATTTGACTTTTACAATGATGCTCTTGCAAAACTTGGTTAAAAAAAAGTTACCCCCCCCCCTCAAAGTAAAATTACTTTGAGTTACAATGTGATGATCCGCAGGTGGTTGCGAGCAAATGGGTGGATCTGTTGACACTAGAGATCTGCAGAAGCAGGCAGAAGATTACAGCCACTGACGCCTGTGATACTTATAGAAAATTCCAAATTTATTAGCAAATCAGATTCTGAGTCATTAGCTTTATCTTTTATAGCCTAATCCGTGAACAGTTGTTGACTGGACGTTTGGTCCGATTGCCCAATTTCCATGAAATAAACATGTGAGATCTACACGTTTTGTTCCACCGTTTTGGACGCGCAACCTACTCATCAATGTAGAGTGGGGTCATTGCATTTGCTACACGCTTACCAACTCAGCAATCTTCTCCTACCAACGCATGTCATTGGTGGATTACACTGTGATTTGATGGTGCAGTGGTGGGAGTTTACTGTACGAATTCTACAGATGCAATGGACGGCGGCAATGGAAGGCAACCGGAGGAGAAGGGAGAGCACAAGTGTTTCTCACTGCAAAAATTCAAGCTCTATGAGACTCGATCGAAGTTTTATATTCGGCTTGTTTCTATGGAGTATTGAGGCAGCGGTTTCGGAAATCAAAGGAACATATCCCGTGAACAATCCACACAGATTCAAAAATAAAACAGTGGCTTATCCCATGAACAGTCCAGATAGAACCAAAAATAAACAACGACTTCTGTATTTCTCTGAAATTTTCAGGCTTTTTAGATGAAATGGTGGTAATGATGAATGAGAATATGGGGCAGGTGAGGAATATGATGGCTTTGTTGTCCAGAATAGCCAGGCACGGCCTCGGCCTCTCAAATATTAGATATTTAGCTAGCTCCACAATAATACAAATTCAAGACACAGCAATTTTGATAATAATTCACAAAATTGATTTTCAGATTTAAAAATCTAAAATCAATAAAATAATAAAATTTCTTCTCTTTTGAACAAAAACTTGACAAATTTCATACCAATCATTTGCTGAACAATTCAATGGAGTTTTCCAAAAACTTGTAAAGCTGGAATCTCCTCCTCAAATCAACTGCAGCATCACTGGAGCTCCAATACCACAATAATCGCAGAAGTGTCCTCAGACACGTAATTTTATTAATCAGAAAAAAATAATTACATATTTGATTTTGCAAGAGTTTACAACTTTACACCCGAACAACCAAAAACTTTTGCAATGAGCTATTTATAAGCTCAATGTCCTAACTACCTCTAATTATGAATCACTTATTAAATAACAAGTGTCCATTTACAAAAAATGTTATTCAAACCATCTAGCTAACAAATCTCCTAAAATAGAGCCTAAGATACAACACTTTTGGAGAGTCATATCTTGTTACAACAATACACTAATTCTAAATGTCTCCATTAAATAATTAAACATTCTAGAATAATAATTATTAATTTAATATCTTAAATTAATAATTATTTTATTCCAATTTTATAACCTATGATAATATTGTATTTTTGGATATCTAACATTCGTGCCCTGAGTCAGCTGTTTTGGCAAGTACAAGTTGAATATGAGTATGTTAACCATGAAAAGAACAACAAGTCAATAGGATGCAAAAAAAATTATGTTCTCAGAATCAGACACTAGTATTTGACCAAAGCCTAAAAATGAACTCCCATACTAGGAGTATTCATAATCGATTTAAAGCACCCATCTTTAATCTTCGTATAGATTCTTATGGATTGCTATTAATGTTAGATAGTCTTCTCTGCTAACGTCCTTGCTGTACAAGTTCTTATTTCCCTAGAATGTTCAGTTACTATAAAGTTCACTCTTATTTCTTTGACAATAAATTCTATCCTGACTTTCAAACTTGTCTTGACCCTGAGAAACACGAAACAGGCCAATACGATGTACATAGACTTTCACTTGTCTAAGACAATAAAAAATTACTTCATTAACAAAGCTTGCAGATTAATTGCTATTTATGACCAGATGCAGAATTAATTGCTAATGATGACCAAATGGTGGAGCTGTTATGGAACTATGCGGTCACAAAAATTAGATTATTTGACAGGACAACTAGAGTCAATAGAGCTTCAGAGAAAAGTGAGGAATGAGGTACAGTGAACGATATCAAACCTGGATATTCAATTCTTCGTGCAGATTAGCCAAGCCATTAGCTGCACCCAAGGCTATTTTTAATCTAGTAGCCCAAGGGAGAACAGGTAATTCCTTACTAAATAAGTGGTCTTCAAGGCTTTTATTAGGCATAAACTCGTAGACCAAGAGCAGCTGAAGACCTCTGGCATCATCTTCAGCACAATAACCAACCAATTTCACCAGATTAGGATGCTCAACAAGTCCAAGAAAATGCACCTCTGCTATCCACTCTTTGTGTCCCTGTAGTTTGAACAATAAACAAGTCAAATGGTTACAATCTTCTCACAATGAGTTAGGACTTGCAGAAGTTGCCATGAAATTTCAAATGGGATATCAAATCGAATTTACAAAAGAACTTCTAGAAAATCAACAGCAATATTTATAACCTCTTTTTGTTTCAAATCTATACATCAGTCAATTGCCCCATATAGATAATTATCAAAGACTTGTTAATTTGGTATACTTACCTCATATCAATCAAACTGTTGTATGACATCGAAAGTTCAATATTAGTTTTGAGGTAATCTATGGCTCTGATAAGAGATAGTTAAAATATCTTGCCGATGAGCAAAAAATATATTCTTAAATGCCAGCACGACTTGTTAGTCTTTTGCTAGTTGATATTGCACAACCTCAACCAATAAATGTGCCCTGCTGCTAGAATTCTATCTGTAATTGTGACCTTCCCAGCGAGCAGAAGATCAAGATTACTCAATTTCAACAGTTATCAATCAATTCCAGTTTTGACTCTTGAGTGAGTTGTTGTGATCATTTTTTCGTGTTAATAAGAAGTTAGAACACATAAATGTGTTTTCGAGTGCTTCAAATTCCATTGTTTATTGCATATTTTCAGTTAGCTACGTCTTTGTAAATCTAGCATATAAACCAACAGTTTTGTGAGTCTTATAAAGTAAAAGGCAAGTTACTAAGGAAGAAGGAAGAAAGCATCGTATTTCAAGCAAAGGGACCAAGTTGAATTTCTAAGTGGAGCAAGTTGTGGAAGGTTTAAAGGCGAGTCAATGGAACCTTGGACCTCTACCTGACATTGGAGGGTTACTTCAGCCTCAAATCACACAAGACAACTCATCAATCATCGAGATCAAGGCTTGAAGCACATACCAAGCAAGCCTTTGCACCAAAAGAAAGGAACCATCCACCTCTATTAGTCGTTGGGAGGACATCTAGGTCAATTTAGAGGAATGTTGAGCCATTTGAGAAGGTTTTTGAAACCAATGTTGCGAAAATTGCGATCGGGATTAAATCAGTGAGGGGAAAAAATCAGAAAAAATTGTAAAAATCGGTAAAAATCGGGAAAAAATCGTAAAATACAAAAATATTCATTTTTTTCAATTTTTTTAATATCTAAAGCATCTACAACATAAAATAAATACATTGACACATAAATATGATAAAAGAACTAATATATAAGATGTGTAATATCATTTCTAGTGCTACATCACACATAACAGTGAATCATGCCCTGAATAGTAAGTCCTGACTCCTGAGTCCCAACTCAGCCTCAAAATATCAACAAAAAATATATAAATGTATCTCATATCATGAGTCATAATGTCATAATGTCATATACAATGAAATGAACCAAATAACTAATACTACTAATTTTCTCTGACCCTCTTGCGAGAAAATGCAATAGCTTTCCCTTTAACTCTAGATGTAGATGTCGGTGGAGTTGGCAGTGGACTTTGATGTGCTCTAGAAGTTGAAGAACTAGGAGCTACAGGAGGTAGACCACGTCCTCTACTAGTGGCAGGGGTAGCATGGGTAGGTGGTGTCGCCTCCTCTTCCTCCTCCCCCCCCCCCACGCCTTCCACTACCTCCTGCTCTAACCAATCGTCGGCAGACTCCATGAGAGGCCTCTCGGCCTCAACCCTCCATGCAGCAGTGATGTCAATCCCATCCAATGAGATGGCCTCCATATCAAGTTGTCTCACCCACAATCGAAGATTATAGTAGACGTAGACCATGTCATTAAGTCGTTGGGACTCCAACCTATACAAAGATCACAAAATAATAATTATAAAAAATATATTATTTAATGAATTCAAAAAATTTATTGGAAATTTGGAATATTTTAAGTTTTAAGTTTAACCTGTTGCGCTTCTTGTTGTGTATTTTTTCAAATACACTCCAATTGCGGTCGCATCCTGAGGAGCTACATGTTTGGCTAAGGATTCGAATGGCAAGCTTTTGCAGATGGGGTACTCTGGCACCATAGCAAATCCACCATGCATCTACAACAAATTACAAATAAGATGAAACATAAGAAAAAAATGAAATTTGAAAGTTGAAGCAAAATACAAAGTTATGAACTTGAAGAGACGATGAAATTTGAAACAAACTTAAAAATACCTGGCATTTTAGTCTTCCTATCAACCACAGCCATCTCAAAGCTAAATGTGTCACCTGTCATCCTATATATCTCCATTTCTTTGGAGATTTCTACACGTTCTGCTGGAGATTGCAACATCCTCTGAACACAGGTTAAGAATCCATCCATGATCTCAGCATCAAATAAGAACCCACATGGGTAAAAAATGCGGGGTTCAGGTAGATCCCTGCAGCATGAATGGAACGATGGAGTGCGTTGTTCCATTGTTCATCAATCACTTCTCATAAGAGGAGTTGTTTCTAAAACCCCTCATCTCCCTTATCATCATAGTAGGCTCGAATTGATCCTTTGGCCCTATCCATGGCCTCATGCAAATAGCCCATTGCCGGCTTTTCACCATCAACTAATCGAATAACCTTTACCAAAGGTTTAGTGACGCTGCACACCTCCTGCACTCCCGCTCAGAAGTTTTCATGGTATGAAACTAATCTGCATATGGCCTCTCCCTCTAGTTTGCGGCTAAATGTCAAAGCACGCCACTTATCTGAAAGAAACATTCTCTTCACATCCCACATAGAATTCAAGAAGGATTGAAGAGATATGAAACTAGTGGCAAACCGTGTAATGGCGGGGCGCACCAACTCCTTGTCGTTGGTGAATTTTCTCATCAAGCTAAGCACAGATGCATGATTATATATAGCTTTTGTAATGCTTTTTTATGAGTCAACAATATCTTTGACAAAGGACAGTTTTCCTATGTCCTCCAACATCAAATCAATACAATGTGCAGCACAAGGCATCCAAAATAAAGTAGGATGCCTCTCCATAAGCATCTTGCCAGCAGCAACATAATTTGCAGCATTATTCGTTATGACTTGGACAACATGTTCTGCACCCACCTCCAAAATAAACACATCCGGCAAATCACATAATAATTTTGCATCTTTGATATGTGAAGATGTATCAACAAATTTCATAAACATTGTCCCCTTGGGACAATTAACCAAGAAGTTTATAAGGGTTCTCCCATTTTTGGTCGGTCCAACCATCTGACATCACAGTGCATCCTGTTTGTGCCCATGATGCCCTAAACTCCTCCAATCTTTTGGTGTAGTCAATCTTTCCATCTTGAATAATGCAACCTCTAAAGTCATCATAAGAAGGGATTTTGCATCAACAGCAGGCTGGGAAAATGGATTATTCCTTGCAACGCTGAAAGGAATATTACTCCAAAGGAGAAACTTGCCCAACAAATTGTCAGCTTGTTCTTTCTCCTTTTTTTTAAACATTGAAGTGATAGATGGTTGTGAACCAGTCGTGGTTCTGAACAAAAAATGATGAGGTAGCTACAAGGTTGGTTGTAGACATTGATGTTGAAGTAGAACCAGTGCCACTTCCATTTTCACATCCTCACACACTCCTTGCTAGTTGCTTCTTCAAATCTGCTTTGGTCACTTTGTCTTGTTCTAATTTGTCCAATGATCTCATCGCTCTTCGGATGATTTCCGCATTTTTATTGGTGCAAGGCCCTACATCACGTCCAAGGATTTGTGCAAGGTGATATTTCAATCTATAAACCCCCCCCCCCCCCCCCCCCGACATATGTTGCCTACACAACTTGCAAGACAAGTTTCTTCTATCAAACCATCCATCAGGTTCACCAAATTCCCACAGAAAGTCCAATTTTCTTGACATGTTTGTAACTTGGTTGAACTCTTGAGTTTTAATGTAAGATGAAGTTTGAAGTTGAATCTATGGCACAATAAAAATTGCAAGTTAAAAATAAATAAATAAATAAATAAAAATTACATACATGACACAACACATTAAATTTTTGACAAACAAAAAAACAATCTCAACTCAATCCAACAATAATAGAAAAAATGCACATTCAAACCCAATAAAAAATGATGCAAAAAAATAGAGCACAAGAAAAAATTAAACTAATAAATCTAACAATCAAGTTTTTGCATTTTTGACCAAAATGAACCCCTCCACTATGAAAAAAAAAAAACCATCAAATCCACTCAAAAATCATTGATAATCAATGGGTTATAGAAACCCAAGCAAAAACAAAATGGCCAAATTTGTTGCTCATACCTGGAAACCACGGTTTGCCTAAGAAATTTGGTCCAAACACGAAGTTCTCTTGCTCGGGATGCTAAAATCTCTCGTTTTTCTCCTCCTCTGCCCTAGTAGACGCCTTCCTCTCTTCCTAAGCTCTCAAACAAGTCCATTGTCTGCTAAAAATGAGAAATAAAACGCGTTGTCCTGGAGGGTCGTGATTTTTTCCGTTCAAATCGCGATTTTTCGGAGATGAAAAAATTGGGCGACAATATCGGCTGAGTCAAAAAATCGCAATTTCCGCAACACAGGTTGAAACTTCCAAGCACACCTAATTTTACTTCAAATCAAATCAACCAAGGATCTAAAAAAATATTCTGGTTTCAGGCCAAATCGACCCTCCCAATTGTATTTTGGCCCCCCTTTGCTAGGATATCTCACCTCTTTAGAGGGTTTTAAGCAGTGTAAAAGAAAATTTTAATTTTTGACATAGTCTCCAAGTATTTTGTGGATGACGAGTCACCCTTTTTGGGAAGCAAAAGGATGATAGATGTTGAGTGAGTCATCCATATGTGTGTGTGTGTAGCTCTCCCTCCATAGCAAACCATGATGTGGAAATGTGAGATCAGTATGCCATAATAAGAACCTCTTTGGAGCAACAATTTTGTGTACAATTTGTTGATTGATTTTTCTATTCTTTCTCTTCTTCGCTATTGTAAAGATCATTGTGCTTTCATTAGATATTTTGCAAGTTTTTGTCTAAATTACACAAAGCATTTGGATTGATCCATTGAGGAGCTACATAGTTAAGTGGAGAAGAAGAGTTAGGACACTAGGCCCCGCCGCATCCTTGTTGGACTAGTGTTATCAAAATATGATTTTTGGACAAGCCCAATAAACATTAGGCCTCGCTGCATTCTTGTTGGACTAGTGTTATCAAAATATGATTTTTGGACAAACCCTTATCGAAGGTTCTTCCTTAAAGGATTAGAACTCTCTTAGTTTCATAGTTGATCCATTAGCTGAAGGTCATTTCTAAGGGAATCACTTCTAGGCGAATTTGGGCATTGGTAAAAGTCTTAGACAAGAGTGAGGGCGACTAGTGCGAGCGCTTCAAACTCACTAATTGTCCAAATAATAAAGGGATGATTTATGAAGGGTTGTGATCATAATCTAGCTCTCAAAGAGGCCATTAGAATGGCACAGCTTAAGCCTCATCTTCATCTCATCAAATTTCAAAATTCAAAATCTTTTTCCAAAATTCCTTGTATATTATTATTTGAAAATAAAAATCAGAAAACACAAAAACCAAAATATGTTACTAACTTGAGCTTAAATTTTCATCATTTAGCTAGTTTGGCACTTGGATTTTGCTTCAAAGATTTATCTAATTGGCCCAAGAAAGTTATATTGACTTCTTGTGTGCAGGGAAATAATTAAAAGCGAAACAAGTTGTTGTCCAAGGGTTTTGCAGGTCTGTAACACAAGTTACAGCCACCATTTTGCATGTGAAGTGAAGCACTTTCAAGGGTATTTTGCATCTAAAGTTATATCTCTTCAATCATATTCATTTTCTTCACTTCCGGAAGTCTATTAAACATTATTTGAAGTTCATAAGCAATCCAAACCCTGTTGGGGTAATAAATCAGCATAAATAGAAATTTGGGTTTTGAACTATTGGCACAAAATCTAGCAGGCCTCATGCAAAGCCCCACTAGGTGGAACCAAACCTTATGGCGACAAGAGAAAAGGTTGCCACTGTCACCTCAATGACCTTTCTCGCTGACTTTAGTGATATTTGAACACAAGGGAGGCTTCCCTAAATCATCTAAAGTATATTCATATACTATGACTCAAGGTGATAGATAAGAGGGCTATAAGATGGGACAAAATTTCGCAAGGCCTAGATATTCTATGCCACAGTACAATTACTCTATCCCTGGACCAAACAGATAGTTGTTATAAGTTAGGTTTTTACTGATAAAGTGCACATTGTCATATAGCAGTCAGAGAAAAATCATTTCAAGGATAATCAACAAAATGGAGTTGAGGCCTTCCAACAAACACCTAGGGTTTTAGGGTCATTTAATAGGAATTTAGGGCTGAAAAACATGCATAAGCAGCAAATAAGGATGATGTCAACCCTAAATAGGAAGAATTAAAAATGCAACAATGCTAGATTTTGCCTTTATGTAATTTATTGATGCAATTCCTAACTTATGAACCATAAACATTGAACACAAATTCACTTTCATGCAATATTCTACCCTAAAAACCCTAGTGGCTAACCCTAGACGTCTAGGAATAAGGTAAAGAAAAAATTTAATGAATTTAGAGAGTGATCAACACAACTCGGATTTAGTGCCTTAACCTATATGGGCTTAATGGAGTCTTCTAGGGCTAAATTCAATGGAAAGGTTTTGATGGAGTAAAGGAGGATGACTAGGTCATCCATTTTTAAAACCCTAATTGTTTTCCTTGTGAGGGAAGAAATTAAATATAAGGAATGCACATTCTGAGTTTCCTTACAGGTTTCAAAGAGAAAAATTTTGCATAATATAATGGAGCAAGATTTTAACACAAGTTTAGAATTTAGTCATTGCACAAAATATAAGCCCTACTAGCACAAATACAATATGCAAAATATGGAAGATTAGTAGGAAACTTACAAAATTCTCAAAGAAATACTTCTTTCAATCCCAAGAAAACATCTCCATACAAAATACCATCCCCACAAGAATTTGCACCATAGAAAAGTCACATCTTTGCCCAAGTAGTGAAAAATGACCAACTCGCACTCTTTGCTAGAGAAGAGTGATAAAAATGTGTGATGATGAAAATGGAATGAGGAGAGCCTCTGTTTATATGACACTTAGCAACCCTCATTTCCAACTAAGTTACAAGTAAAATCCCTATACAAGTTTATTTGAGTGTTTAACAAGTGAGAAGTTACTAGCCAACCTCATAATAGCTCAAAACATAACAAATAATGCCAAAATATCCCACACATGTGGAAGAAATATCTCCTCCACTATGACTTCATCCTCTAAAGAGTCCAAAATGCCGCAAGAAACTAATAAATAGGCTAATGAATGCTTCATACTCCAAAAGTAGCTCAAAGTCCATGGGTATGCCTCCAAACCATGATGTCATCACCAAAATGCCACGTGGCACCAAAATGCTCAAGCATTGGGGTCCATCAGTGATGTGCAAGGCCTCCCCTATCATTTCAAGGATAGCCATCATCATCTGAGCTTCAGAACAAGCAATGACCATCAAACATTATCAAGGGCATCCTAGGTCCATCTGAGCACATCTCCAATAAATCAAACATCAAGCCTCACTAGCTCAGCATTTCAACATCTAGGGGTACTTTAGAGTGTCAAGAACCATGTGGAACCATCATATTGCCCAACACTCTGCTCTGGGTAGGCAATGTTGTATCAACTAGGCCATATCTACTCTCTTGAATAGGTAAAATGACCTCTAGAATGCTACTGAGAAGGAGGATAATCATCGCTCAAGACGCCTCTATTGTTGTGACAAAACCACGAAACAAAACCCTCTCACGATCAAGTCAAATTAATAATTATTAGGTACAATAACCATAAGTGCATCATAGTGGACCACACCTAATGTTAGGGGCACAAGAATACTTCACACAAAGCTCACTTTCAAATGTCTGACTAGATCAAGCCTCATAAACAAATTACCTCCTTATATTAGGGATAGTTAGGTCCATAACCCTATTAGGTGTTAGCTTTTGGTAGCAACGGACAGATGTTCTAGTCTCTATGGTGTTTAAGAGGCTAAGGAACACGAGATCTCCAAAACCCAGAAAAGGTTTCGCAAAAACGCCTTAGAAACACCTCAATTAGATTAATTGGCCAATAATTAAGTCTAACTAAGGAAAACTAGTTAATTAAATCAGATTAATTGAGAGAGGTTGATTTTGCTCTAGAGACTTCCGAAAAAATAAGTTTATGGAGTCAAGATGATCATAGCCATCAATTGAGATGTGACCATGGTCATCGGTTGCCCAACAAAATATTATAAGAGCAAGTTGATGGAGTTTGGAGAAGTGACAGTAAACATTCGAGCAGTTCGACTACCCAGTTGTAGTGATTCAACAAGGGCGCGGTTGAAGCTAGGGAGACACCAAGTAGTGGGGTTTCAGCAGAGATTTGGGAGCGAAAATTTCCACAATGATTTCCAGTTTCAGAGGCAGGAAGGAGGTCAATTTATCTGCAAAGAAGAAGGCCAAATCAGCTAGTGTGAGTTAGTCAGTTTACCCAGTGCGAGTTGCAGGAGAGACATCGTTTCAGGGTGCTAGTATCGGAACTATTTCCCGAAGGCAGAGTGAGTGGGTCTAGCAACTACTGGAGGCAAAACAATTTGCATGGAGGGGCTTCCAGAGGTTGTGCGAATTTCCAGAAGCAGGCATACGCACTCTAGCAAGTAGTGCGAGTAGCCAGAGAGAGTGTGAGTTGGATGGGAGAGCCAGATCGAGTTGCAGAGGGAGATTTTGAATCTCTAGTTTATTTTGTCCGTGGAGATCAATATTTGTCAAAGCTTTTGCCAGTATCAGGCAAGCCGATCATTGTACTCTCAAATTGTTAAATAATAATAAAACCCTCATCTGTTGCACTAGTTTTCCCTTCGAAGTTTTTCTAGGGGAAATTGTCCAAAACTAACAATGTCAAAATTATTTTGTGTGTGTGCATTATTTTCTCAATCCTAGTATTTTATTTTCCGGAGCGTATTTATTTGTGAAGATTGCAGTAGTGGATTGTTCGTTATTTGTTGTAAATTGATTTACAAAAAACAAATAAATTGCATCAGCTAGGAGAATAATACCCAGTAACTGCAATCGTGGAAATTTCATGATATCAGAGCAAGTTAGATGAGAGAAGCTCTAGAGCGAAGTTGGTGCAGATCAGAGGGAGATCAATGCACTAAAGAATAGATCTATGAGTTAGTCAGTCAGCCAGTGCGTATCTCTGAGGCAGCAGTTTCCAGTCCAGGGAAGTGATCCGGAGGAAGTGCAAGTTGTCTCAGTGAGCAATAGTAGGCAGTGAGGTTGCCAGAAAGGATTTATGTAGGCAAATCAAATTTCACACAACAGATCTAGCACAGAGAGTTTACAGCATAAGGGTTCTGCAGTAGCAGATAAGCGTAGAGCCTGGAAGAGAAAGCACACGAGGGTTTCAAAACCCGGTTTATTAATTTCTCTGGTGTCTTTGTGTTCTTAGATTTTCCAAATATGGCCACAGAAAGATTTAGAGACCAAGATAATTTGGATTTGTCTTCCAGGTTGGAAGACGAATTCGCTCAAATAGCTTGCCTCCCTAGCTCGACTTCACAAGGTGTCTGGTATATAGACAGTGGAGCATCAGCACACATGACAAGGGTTAGAGACTACTTCTCCAGCCACATGGAGGAAGAGATGGAATTTCAGATACAGATGGCAAACAAAACTAAATGTACTCCAGTTGGGAGAGGTACCATCGACATTCAGAGGGAGTCGAGAGCAAGCACTAGTGTTACAGATGCGTTGCATGTGCCAGGCTTAGGCATGAACCTAATTTCAATTTTTGAACTACAGGACAAAGGATATGATGTCTACTTCGTAGGGAAGAAGTGTTGGAAATACTGAGAGGGGGGTGAATCAGTATTTATTATCAATTAGTAACTTATTAATCATTTCAGGGCATCAATTAATCTTCAACATCAATTCAAAAAACATAAATAAGCAATAGATCGTAGACACCAAAATTTTTAGGTGGAAATATCCTCCAGGACAAAAACCACTGAACGCTTCTCTAATAATTTATGAGTACATTAATGCTTCAGCAACAACTGAAAAAGCGAAGCCCCAATTCCCTAGTACTCTAGAAAAGCATTCAATTTTCCAGCTCCAACTGGAATGATGCTCCAACACCCTGGTTTTATCAACAATTGTTGAAAGGATGCTCCAACACCCAAGCAAGTTCCAACTTGCCCTACCACCACACTGAGGTATTTTCAGGCTCCAACCTGAAGGTGACTTCAACCACCTGCCTTATCTTTCTTTTAGGTTTACATGTACCTTATTGCATTGCAGGTGAGGTGTTCCGACCTCACTATTATATAAATGTTTTCACCTTTCAGTTTATATGTACCTTATTGCATTGCAAGTGAAGTGTTCCCACCTCACTATTATATAAATGTTTTCACCTTTAGTATAATATATTTACGGAATAAAATTTTTGAAAATATAGTGTTGTTATTTTTTAATATTGTTATTGGGTGTGGTACCTGGATTGTATTGAATGTTTTGCGTGGACATTCCACCCATTCTCAGGGATCATGGAATGCCCACTCGGAACATTGGACACAATCCTTGTACCACAAACACAGTAACGACATTCAGAAATAGCATTACTATGATTATAGACCATGGAAGCTTACATACTCTTATTTTTGAAAATATTCTTATCTTTCTTTGAGATTTACATACTACTTATTATATTGCAAGTATCAAGTAATGAGGTGTTTTATAACTCAGTATTATATAAATATTTTAACTTTTCAATATATCTATAAAATAATATCTTTTTATAAATTATATCAATATTTATTTTAAACTTCATCTATTATATATCAATAAAAATTAAATTTATTAAAATATAGATTTTTTATATTAAATAATTAAAAGTATTATAAATCATGACTCATAATATTTATAATTTCAAGTTAAATAAATTTACATGGATTTAGAGTTAAATAAATTTATAATGATTTATATAATGAATTAGTTTATTTTTCTTATTTACTCCATATTAAATTTGTATGGGATAAATGGTATATAAAATAATTTGTATTTTAATCAATTTATCAATTTTACCCGCAAAACATTAAGTTAACAATACAGAAAACAATTTAATAACTTACATAACCTAATTTATCTCGGGAAAGAAATGAATAATAATAATAAATTTAATATATATATATAATTAAAAATTGATCTATAAAATGTAATAACAAAAGATACGCTAACTACATGGCAAAATGAAGAAGATGAAACCTCTTTCATTACAAATTTACAACACGCAACAGAGAAGAAGAAAAAAAAAAAAACCTGAGGCTTAAACTTAGAAGTTGGAAACCCGAAACAGACAGGGTGGGGAAAGTTGAATAGATATGAAACACTAATCTTTTAAGATTATATTTTAATTAATTAATTTTGTATTAAATTTTTAATTAATTAATTTTGTATTAAATTAAAAATTTCGTTCGAATTTTGGATTTAAATTAGAATTTATATAATTTAAGTATTTTAAAATAATTTCAAAAATTAAATTAATTTATAAATTCAAAAATACAATTTAAAAACGGGTGTTTACAGCTCTGCTACTGATAGCTTAGATACTGGAACAACTGGTACTGCCTCCCTAGCTTCTGCCCTAGCTTATGGCTTTGCCACCAAAATTTAAAATATTTAAACTTTTATTATTTTTCAATTTTATTTATTAAATAAATTTAATTTTTTAAATAATAATATTTTTATTTAAAATAAATAAACATATTTTTTAAATAAATATAGCATTGTTCCAATTTTATTTATTAAATAAATCTAATTTTTTAAATAATAATATTTTTATTTAAAATAAATAAACATATTTTTTAAATAAATATAGCATTGTTCCAGACGTTTTGTTTTGTAATTAGCATTCATCACTTTTGCATCGGCGAGATTCAAGAAAATAACCAATAATAAAATATAGCAAATGTAATTATCCAGAGTCCCCAGTACCTGAAACTCTTAAATATATTATTTTTTAACTTTTTGAGATGATTGCCATCTTTCTATTTTAAAGGAGATACATTATCTTCCTAGGCTTTTTGTTTTACAATTTTATTTATTTTGATGAAAGAATTAGCCTAGATATATTATAATTTTAGATATTTGAAGAAGATTAAATTTGGTATTTAGTAAATTTAGAGTGTTGATAGATATAGGTTGGTTTAGTTTCTCTTTTAAATAAGTTATATTTTAGGGATCAAATTTGGTACTTAGTAAATCCAGAGTTATGATAGATATAAGTTGTTATAAGTAGAATTTTGGCGTAAATCACATAAAGAGAGACATTTGTCGACGTGTTTCAAACCAACCAGTGTGGCTGATCGTCAGGACAAGTTGGTTTATTTTCTCTTTTAAATAGGTTATATTTTAGGGATCAAATTTGGTAGTTAGTAAATCCACAGTTATGATAGATATAAGTTGGTTTATTTTCTCCCTTTTAAATAGGTTTTAGATGAGTACCATGGGTCATTTTACTTTTATTATTATTTTATTTTTAGAAAGTTATTTTTATTTTGTTGTTTTTATTTTTATTTTTGCCTTTTTATTTTAGTTTACAGAATTAAAATGTTTACATTACAAAAATATTTTTATTTACTTTAACTTAATTTATTTTTATGTAATTTAACTTAGTTAAAATGTTAAACATTACATTACAACATTTTTATCATTCTGAATCAGAGAATATACTAAATGCCAAACATAAATTCCTTAGCGCCTAAAACTTTTAAAATGTTTTTTCTAAACTTATCGAAAAAATAAACTCTATATCAACTAGTAAAAACATCAGTTATTTTTCTTCATAAATACCAATGTTGTTGACAGAAGCTAAAAATATTGCCTGATTCTAATATTTATATAAATTTGTTAGAAATTTGATAAGAATGAACATGAAAAGATTGTTTCTTCATAAATACCAATATTGTTACCAAAACCTGAAAATATTAGTATTACCTGATTCTAATATTTATGTAAATTTCTTATATTTATGTAAATTTCTTCAAAATTTGATAAGAATAAACCTGAAAAGTAATTGTTTTTTAAATGTTAAGCATATTTTATTAAAAAAAAATAGAAATTAAATATAATTTTAAACTGGGCAATCTTTAAGTGTTGCAAAATTTTCAATCCATTTATATATAATAAAAAATGACAATCTCACCCAACCAAAAAATATAAATAATCGTTCTATGTTACCAGTTCCAGAGAATGTTGCCAGAAAAGGTGACAGAGGGAGTGGAAAATAGAAAGTAACAAGAAATGGGGCTGGAGGGTTTCGACCAAACCCCTGCCGAATGTATATTGTGCCTTAAAAAATTGATTGGGAATGTACCAAATCCCTTGATTAGTTAAAAAAATGATCAGCAACATGAACCAAACCCCGCTCCGAATGTAAATAGTGCAGAAAAAATTTGATTATTAATGTATATAGCAGTGCGGGAACCAGAGCCGAACCAGAAATGGGTTTCATGGTCAGGTTTCAAGATTCGTTCCAGTTTTGTGTTTTACGAGTAATTGGTGCATTTGTAATGTCTGGCTATCCTTGAATTAATTGGGAAAAAACTACTGAATAAAACTCCTTCCATCCATATTTCCAAAAAGCATAAGATTAAAGAGAAGAATATATTGACCTGCAATCCTTTTTTTGTAAGTAGTTTCACAGCTACCTCAGTTTTGTCTTCTGGATCTTCAGGATTCTTAATGAAACCCTTGAAAACCGACCCAAATCCACCTTCGCCAAGCCTGAGCCCTTTGCTGAAATTCCTGGTGGCAATCCTTAACTCTGCAAAAGTAAAAACCCGGAGATTGCTCGGCTTCTGTGAAGCAATATCGGTTAGATTTGGTAAAGGAGAAGCGGGTTCAACCTCGATTTCATCTGCAGCCCTCGGAGGACTAGGAGACTTCTGGTCTTGGCCCCTGAATGTAGGTGAAGGTGGTGGCCTTCTGTTGCTCTTGTTTCCATTTTTATTGTTATGGAAATAGAGGCACTTCAACATTAAAACTAAGACTGCCCTGCCCCAAATCAAATCACACAATAAGCCTTGAATAACAATAGACTGTGTGTTACTTATCTGGTTCATTGGTTGAAGCACAACCATATGGGTATATGTATAATGATGTGGGTATTCCACACCAAATTCTCCATGGATTTTCCCTGAATTTCCAAATGGTACTTCTCCTTTTCGTTGAATTTGCCGAGACAGTTGAAGCGCACCTACTCCTCTCTTTGTTCCTCCACGTTTACATGCGCAGAGAGTCAAATCACGGAATATAATACAATTCAACTGCATTTAAAAATGTCAAGACGCAGTGGCACACGCTTTGCTTTCCATGCCCGCTGTCAAATCCGGTTGGCCATCTCGAAAATCATTCCTGTTTTCCATTGGCTTACCTATTTACTTCAACTGCCCCCATTGTTTTCAAAAGACAAGCTGTACGATGGAACTTTTCCGTGTGGGATCCGATCCTAACGAGTTCAACATCACAGTGTGAATGTCTTGTCATCATGACGTAAGGTGAACATTAATGTGAGTAAAAGTCTCAGTTCTGCCACAGGTGAAGGAAAATCCAATTCTAAATAAATAAATATCAGCCACAAGTTCAGCGAAATCAAATATAAAAATAATACCCACATTTGAAGGAGACCTGAGGAGACTTTCCAAGATATGGAGACCATTATCTCATCAGCTTTTGAATCGTAAAGAAGACTTTTCTCGGATGGAACTGTTATCAGATCAGTTTTGGCAGTGAAAAAATGGTTTATATCAATAATTTCAACTTAATATGTTCGTATAATGAAAAGATTTATTTGAGGGCTGCAAAATCAAAGGTGGTCGTATAATGAAAAGACTTATTTGAGCTCTGTAATCAAGGGAAGGCTAAGGTTTGGCTAAGACTTTAATAACATAGTTAAGGACCCGATCCCATCATCTTAGATATGAAAAAGGGAGATGGGTAGTTCCCAAAAAAGAGTGGGAAGAAAGAACTTGTGTCTTTTGTGAGGAGGGAGTGGTCGAAACAGAATGATACTTCATCATGAGTGTTCTCCGTATAAGGACATTCGTAGTCAGTTCGAAAGCGACCTAAAAGTGGACAGTTTATGTGAGCTATCTACCGAAGGAAAGCTTCACAATACGGCAAAAAATTTTATCATGATTCACACCAAGAGGGTTGCTATGGAGAGAAATTTGATTTATGATGTTTTGTTGGTTGGATATCTGGTCTCTTAGATCTTCAATTCAATTTTAGGCTATTCAAATATTTTTTTTCTTTTTAGGGTATTCCAATTCCAAGGAGACTTTAAGTTGCCCATGTTTTTGCCCCAAAAAAGGAAGTTTTTGCATGTGTTTGACTAAATATGATAGAATTTTTTGGAAATCCGAGTTATAGTTGTTAAACTTTGAAATTCTAGATGTCTTAAAAAAATTTATAAAACTCATATTTCCACTAAAAAACTATTATTAGTTAGCATTACCAAATTGTTATCTTGTTAAACAAATTTATTTAAAAAGTATGTTGATATATTTATTTGTATTAAAATTATCTTATGATGATGATGATAATGGTTAACGTCCACTGAGACCAAACTTTGGTCTATCGTACCTAAATAAACGAATTATTTAGTTTGATTTAAGATTTTATTCCTATGCTCAAAAAGCTTGGAGAGAAGCCTCCCGAGCTCACTATAATTTTGACATCGTAAAAGGCTAGGTCAGTATTGCAACAAAGATTATGAAACTGAGATCTAATGTGGTCGTACGCGGAGCACTCTAAGAGGAAGTGATTTTCATCCTCGATGTTCATTTTCTCATAGAGATGGCAGATCCTTTCCATCCATGGTGTTTTAGGAATTGCTCAACGACCTGTTTCACTATGGAGCTCATGAGAGTTCGTTCTAATCTTGGCTATATTAATTTTCTTCTTTGAGCTAGTTAAAACAGAGAGATACTTTTGATCTTCTAGGGTGGGGTTAATGACCTCCTTATGATATCTTAATTTTCTTTTAGCTACTAAATCTTTCTCACACCACATTTTTTCTTTGAACTTAGAAGTAACAATATTTTTAATGTTATTAATGTTTTGCAATGCAACATTCTCGTCGATCTCCCAATGGTTAACTAAGCCCTCGTGTCTTTGTAGCAACCTCATTTGAACCTTAGGTGGTTTTGACTGGAATTTAAAGCTAGCTTCGGAAGTCTATGGTCTCTTATGTTATTGAGTTTGTGCTTGTGCAACAGAAGCCTAGTCATAGCTAGGCTCTCGATAGAGGAAAGACCCACTTCTATAAGGAGAATAGGATAGGGTGTGTTGCTTTTAATTTTGAGGTTATTCGTTATAAAATGCTTTAGATTTGCTCAATCTTTCTCCAAGATTCTCTAGAGATGTTGCAACCCCAAACCTCACATCCATATAAGATAACATGAGTGACTAATGTTTCAAAGAGGAACTTCTTTCTATCCCACATTACGAGGTTTGTCGTTTTACAATTATTTTCAAGACCATAATAAGTTTTCCACCCCCTATTAATCATTTTCTCAATGCTATAGTTCCAATTGAGCTTGTGATGAATATCCTAGGTACTTGTAAGAAGACACTTCCTCCAAGTTACTATTGTCATACATAAAATTAGCATAAGTGTCATTCTTGGATTTGATAATCATAACTTTTGTTTTATCAGTGTTAACAGTCATACCCATGGTAGAGCAAAAATCCTTAAGAATTCTAAGTTATTTATCAAGATCAGATGGGCACCTTGCGAGAAGAACAATATCGTCAGCATAGAGAAGAAGGATCTATCAGCTAAGATCGTGCCAGCACAGCCTGCTTCCTCTAAACAACCTTCTAGCTTGTCGATGTAAATGCCAAATAGGGTAGGGGAGAGGGGGAAACCTTGTTTAACTCCGATATTACACTTAATATCTTTCGATCACCCCTCATTGCTCTTTAGCTTGGCAATTACATTCTTGTATAACCTTATAGCGGCAACTCTCAACTCGAAAGGAACCTTTAGCTCTTCTAAACTATCACATAGGTTATTTCTAGGAACCATATCGAAAGCCTTTCTAAAGTCCACAAAGCAACAAATGGATTGGATTTATCATTGTGGCATTCCTTCACAATGATCCTAAGCGTAACGAGGTGGTCTATTTTTTAGTGTTGCCTTCTAAAACCCGCTTGGCCTTTAGCCCGCTTACCTTCACTTTCAAGCCATATGCTCTACTTCTTTTCCAAAATAATACCATATAACTTGGCTAAGAGAGGGTTGATCATAATTGTCCGATAATTAGAGGGGTTATTTGTATCCCCACTTTTAAAAATAGGGATAATGAGGCTCTGAGTCCATGGTTTAGGGAACTCTTGCTTGACTACTTGATTGAAAAGCTTGTGGATGTGAGGGATGAGGACAAGACCTCCAATTTTTGAGATTTCTGCCTGGTAACATTCAACGTCCTTAGCTTTCCCATTTACCAGGCATTTAACCCCAAGATCAATGTCTTCTAATGAGAAAAGTTCTTTCGTTGTGAGTAGGGTTTCAAAGTTATCCATGACATTTGGAGATTCATAAAGCTTTTTAAGATATGAATTCCAGTCTTGTAAAGCAATTTTATTATTATCTTTAGTTTTCCTAGTTAGAATCTGCTTCCAAAATTTCTTAGGAGCTACCTTAGAGAGGTGTAAGAGATTCTCTTGTCTTTTATGAATATCTTGCCTTTTTTTCCCTTTTAGTTAGGGCTTTGTATATTTTTATCTTGCCAATTTTAAGAGATTCATCAACAACTTCCTTAATTGCTCTCCTCGCACTTTTAAAATCTTTTTCATACCATGGGTTGGTTTTGCTATTTATTTTATTACTTGAAACTTCAATTGAGAACTTGTTAATAGAATATGAGAGGGTTGTAGTAAAATTATGATCGAGGTCTTCTATGTTGTCTGTACTAGATAAAGGAAGCAAATTAGTTTTTAATTCGTTTAGAAAGAGATCGTTTTTATTTCTATCAAAGATCAAGTTCTTTTGGCTATAAGGATTATCTTCTATGGGATCTCTATGCATGACAAAATTGAGAGTTATAAGTAAAGGCCTATGATCAGAGTCAGGCTCGTGGTCGTTTAAGATGCCAAAATTTATTATTTTGTTATATAAAGGGAGATCGAAAATAACGTAGTCTACCACACTGCTACCAACCCCATGGATGCAGTTCATCTGGCTAGAATTGGGCCACTTCTTTAGACCGTAGCAAATTATGAGATCCTGAGCACTACGGAGCTTGACTAGCTTTGGCTCAAACAAATTCTCCCTGAGGTCTTCAGAGCTCCTTTTGTACCGGCTAGCCAGAGTAGGGTCTTCGTCTAACCAAAGAGGATTAGGGTTGGAATGATTGCTTAGAAGAATATCTTGGTTGCTTGAAGTTCGAGCATTAAACTCACCCATTAAAAGGATATTACCTTCATTCCTTAGGCTAGAAATATCATTCTCTAAACCATTGTAAGGACTATTTTTATCTATATTCTTTTTCTTATAGAAGTTAGAATTGATGGTGTGGGGGGGAATAACAAATTGCTATGTAGGTCTTTTTATCATTAATGTCAGTAATCTCTATCCAACTATATTGGTTGTAAGGGTCGTTTTATAAATCCTAGCATGGGGGGGTGTTCTTCTTAATGTAACAAGCTATACCCCCAATGCCTCTACGGGAGGATTTCTTGTTCCAGGTAGACCATAGTGCAAAGCCATCTATGTTAGGGACCTTAGATTCTTTGTGCTCCCAAGTTTCAATAGGCAATATAATATCAACATCATTCGAGATCTAACTTAGCTTGGGGCCTTTGTTCCATGGAAATCCCCGACAGTTCCAAGAAAGAATCTGGAGCATGTTGAATCGCTATTTATTACTATCTTTTTGGTTTATATCTTGAATAACGGCTTTTCTATTTCTGATTATTGCCCATTTTCCTTCCTTCCTAGCTTCGTTTGCCTTTTGAACCTCCTTTCTTAATTCTGCTTGATCTTCTGGAATGAGATCTTCATTTATAAATATTCTTGTTCCTTTTAGACTTGAGGTTTTACTAATTATGTCATACTTATGGTCAGTAGAGCTCACCTTTATTCGGATCAGCCTTCCTTTATTCTCAGTTAATTTCCCCAACCTTGTTGCTTCTGTGGGACAAGTTGTTTCAATTTGTAATCTATTATGTAATTCCGTCTAGGCTATGGCTAAAGTATCCTCGTCTACCTCCTCTTTCAAACCAAATATTATAAGGTTCAAGGCCCTTTTGTTACGCTCATGGTCTAATTCTATCCATTTTTTCATTTCATCTTTAATTTGTTTGATATCTAATTTACCTGCCACATTGTTTAAGGTGAGGCTGCTATTAACTTTTTCTTCTAGTTCTTTAATCATGTCCTTCATTTTAAGACTCTCTAAAGTATCAACATCTCCTTGCTAGAATGTTTAGTTCATATCTCGGTTTCGTTTTTCTATAACTTGCAACCTAGTCTCCATTGCCTCCATTTTATTCTCCAATAGTTCTATTTTATTTTCTATTTGTTTTTGGATCTTGTCTTCAAGAGATGTGAATTTATTTTCCAGCATGGCTTCTAACTCTGTTTGTAGCTTGACTTCTCTTTCTTCTCTATGTTTCTCTAAAGACTCTATATACTCATAAAGGCTCTATAGAGTAATTGTGCTAGGTCTACCTTTGGTAATCTTTGGTAATTGTGGTGAATTATTCATACTTGAAAATATATGAGCATATATGTATTAGAAAAAGATAAGGAATGTGTGCCCCTGATATCAGTAAATCGGACCGCAGACTGCACTTGCCCTGGATTGGATCGAATCGCAGCCCGCAAACCGGATTGGATTTTTATTGTATCCTGAATTTCTATAAATTGACCATAAATCACAGACCCGAAACCACAGAGATCTCACAAAGTTTAAATTCGAGGACGCAGAGATATCACCGCAGAGTTAAACCCTTGTGGACGCATAGACAAGCCACTGATTGAGTTTAGTTACGAGCGTCAAAGTGTTTATAAACGAGCCACAGATCTCGCCGAGGCTGCTGAGAGATAAAAGAGATCACAATATCCACAGACAGATTGTCTTATATATGCCAGAACTGTTTATATGCGAGATCAAAATTTGCGAACCGTAGAGATCATATGACTGCTTTTATGTAGGTATAAGGTATACGAGCCACATATTTTATACTATCCCACCGAGATAGCAGTACTCGAATCTTGCTGCAGAGAAAATCAATGAGAGGCGAAGATTGAAGAATATAAACCTTGCTGCGGAGAATTATCGAATTCAAGCAGCATAAAATTACCCGAGCATTTTTGTGGAGAGCAGACCCGAGAGAGTGTCTTATATATGCCACTGATAACCTACCGATTGCACCTGCAGCAAAAATGCGTGAATTCAGGCTCCACCGACTCTTCGATAGGTGAATCGGGTGCCCGTGAGTCAATAATCAGAAAATAGCATTGCACAACATCATAGACAATAACAAATTTGGAGAAATTAATGCACTGCACTCATGTTCAAGCTTTGGGTCCGATTTTTCTCAACTTAATAATACTCACAAATGGCTTTGGACTTTCCTGCGACTAATACAACCAATAAATCTCTCACTCAAACTGTTTACAGGTCTCCCAACTCTACAAAATATTAGACATGTTTTAATATATTTATAAAGTAATTTTAATAAATTTGTCGATATAAATTAATATATTTCTTAAAATATATTTAACCTAAATGTTTATTAAATTAATATTAATTAAATATTTAATCAAATTACTTAAAATTTAATAAATGTGTAAATATAAATTAATATATTTATTAAAAATTATTTAAACTACATATTTAGCGAATTGAAATTAATTAAATATTTAATAAAATTTATGACAATGACTTGAATTAATGTTCTCTTCACTTTATCTTTTTAAATATTAACTTAATAATTATTTTATATTTTACTTTTATATTTAGCTAGCCTGAGTTATAATTAATGATGTGCCTTTTCACTATGTTGACTTGTTATGTGGCACAAATATAATGGTAAACTTGTATTATTTTTAATTACATTAGTGGTTTAGATGTTTGTGTTAGGTTGTTATTATAGATTAAGTGAAGTCAATTACAAAGTCTTATCTTTTTAAATATTAATTTAATAGTTATTTTATATTTTTTTTGTATGTTTAGTTAGCATGAGTTATCTTTTTAAATATTAATTTAATAGTTTTTTTATATTTAGCCAACATGAGTTATAATTAATGATTTGCCTTTTAACTATGTTGACTTGTTATTTGGGACATATAATAATAAACTTGTATTTTTTTTAATTACATTAGTTGTTTAGATGTTTATGTTATGTTGTTACTATAGCTTAAGTCAAGTCAATCACAAAGTCTTATCTTCTTTATATTCTCTTTTTTCTATTTTCAATGCTACGTGCTTGACTCATCATTAAAAAAAAATATAAATTTAGAGGGAAATTTTGAGTGTGTTATTATGTAATAAATTATAAGTGTTCTATTCTTTTTTTTTGACAATAACGATTATAGATTTTATTTATGGCGGCAAACTGCTTGCCGCTAGCTTTTACAATTCAGCTTTGACAGAAGGAAAGAAGTCATGGATATCTGTTTTGTCAATCTGTCACCGAGAATAGGAGACAGAGCACCAAGCGATTCATTACAGAAAGATTGATTGCTTCGATAAGAGAAGAATCCGCATAGTTGAAGAAGCTGCCTGGCAATGGTCACTGCAACGTCCGAGGCCGAAGGACTTCCTTGGTCAATCCCTGAACTAGCTAACAATGGAGGACCGAGCTATTGATTGTTGGGAATAAGTGAAACCTCGGTTACTTTGGAGGGTATACAGGTGACTTGAGGAACTTCATCGCACAAAATTGCATTTCTTAGAACTACAGAACGATTGCCGCCTGTAGGGATTGAATAGCTATGAGAGTGATCAGATGTGAGGGGTAACCAGTGTTCGGATGAGAGAACAGGGTAGGTTCTGATCTGGATCTGAGTTGGCTTTTGAGGGACTGTTTTGAATCCGCAAGTAGAGCTCTGACAGGAGATAGAGACATTGATAGGAAGGTTGTCTGAGAGCGGGCCTGATATCAAGACTTTACATAGATTGAAAATACCCTGAGGGAAGGTCCCGAGAAGCAGGGGAAGGAGGAGCAGAGTAATAACCATTGGAGCAGATAGGAGCAGCGGTTCGAACAGCAGAAACATTATGGAATGGGACAGGAGGATTCCCTCGAATTGACCACCAGTGCTCTTCGGTTGCAGAGGGAGCCAAGATTGGCCTCCATATCAGCTTGAGAATTGAGTTCCCTTAATATGTGATAGAAGGAGATTTTTCTGAACTTGGGCAGTAAGAGTTGAATTTTTTTTATAACAGTGGCTAAATGAACCTGATGAGGAGTCTGTTGTGGTCACCAACAACCCCCCCTCTTTTCTCGATATTAGCAATAACATCGAGCAAAGGGGGGACCCTGAAAGAAAAATCCCAAAAATATTTTTCTAATTTTTTTTGTATTTTCTCCCTAAGGCTTAAATCGCATCGCAAGGGAAGGCTGAAGCATTACCCAAGCGCGGAAAACAAAACTGCGAAAGAGTGATGCGAAATTCATCGCATCGCATGCATCCCAAGCGCTCTCTAAAAAGAAGATCTTCAAGAAATGTCGATCGCCGATATGCGACATCGCACATCGCAAACGTCGCACTAGGCGGCATAAACCATTGAATAAAATCTGCGATCAGCGATCTGCGATGACAACGATCTGCGATTTGCGATATCGGCGAACCGCGATATGAAAAGACTCATCGCACGAATTCTCCGACATACCCGATAGACCCAAGATTAAGCGCGCGCCTTAAAGGAAATTAATGACCGCATGCTTGAGTATCAAGGAATGATTGCATCGCATTTTTCGAAGAGTCAAGTCATGATGAATGTCAGGATTATGCATTCATTAGAGTTTAATGCTTTCATGTCAATATTTTCATTTCCCTTCTTCTTTGCGTAGACTGCAAGACACGCAACTAATATAAATCTATATGCAGGAAATATCTAAAGGAAAAGGGAAAGCGCCAATCAGACAGCAGAGAGAAGATGCCTCCACAAATGAATGCCGCATGCAGCAGGACCGCGGATTCCAGACTATAAGCCAACCAGCACTGATGAAATTAGACTATCCAGGACTCAGAGTCAAAGGTGCACAAAAGCAGCGTGTTCACAAAAGATCCTGAAGCTCAGACTTGGTAAAGCAGAGAAAGAAGCGCATGAGAAGGAAGACGCTCCAGAAAAGCCTGGAACAAAGAGCGGAAACAATTCTCGAAACAGGGGATTGTCCATACAGCGCGACTCCTAACCCACTCAGTCATTCGCACGACCGGAAACCGGAATAGCAACAGCAAAATCAGTTCGAGAAGAACCTGGGTTGTGCTAAGTATACACGCGGCGAATACACCCAGCTAGAGAAAGGTTTTCGAAAATATCTTCTGGTCTGTCAGAAGGAAGTGCCAGCTCTTGTTATTTCCACTTTTATCTCCCGAGCGAAAGAAGAAGGCGGCCAGCCGACTGTTCCCAGGAAAACGTTGCGTTGTTGACAGCACTAAAGAGAATATACAGAAACGGTCAGAAATTAGATTTAAAGTTTTAGAAATAAATTTGCTTTTAGTAAAGGGCGGTCATTTGAAGCCGATTCCCTAATTTCGTGTAATTAAGATTAATTAGTTAGTAGTATTTAACCCTTCTCATGGCATTTGGAGAAGGGTCCAGAAATCTGTCAAAAAACTTGTCCTCAGAACATGCACTTCTGCACCCTCAGAGGAGGTTTTTGATGAATGGATGGATCGAGATTTATTTATGTTTGCATTTTAATGTCTGTTACTGATGTTGCACTTCTGTACTCTTAGCAGATATTAGAACAAGTAGAAATAAATCATTATTGCTTGAAGTTTATTAGTGAAGTTAGTCATAAATGGTACTTTTATCTCTTGACTAAATTCTGCTAGTATCCCTAAAGTGATATGCAGCTGAGTTCTTTATATGTTACTGTATGAATGTCTGTATTACCATTTGGCACTTCTGTACGGTGGGATCATTTATTTATGCTTGATATATAGAAAACTGATTATGCGATATGCTGTTCACAACTGCTCTGCCTAACTTCTTATGCAGAACGGTTTATCTTTATTGATTTATATTCTGATAACAGTTGAATGATCTTTATTACCAGCTGTTGTTTGAAATCTTTCTAGATCGCATAACAAAAGAAAACACCCCGGGTTAGTGTAGACTAGATGTATTGTTTCTCTTCATTAGATTACATTAGCATAGAGTTAGTTTAGCAGTTAAGATTAAGACTAGTTTAGAGAAACCTTTAGATTAATACCATCAAACTCTACACACACACGCACACCCTTCACATTGGGAAACTGGTCCCATTACCCCCAGTCGGACCCGCTACTCCAAACGGGCAAGGAGCCACCAACCAGGTTCCGGACCGGGTGAGTATCCCCCTTGTTGTTGACCCGACTTCGGGGCCCTCAACATTTCTGGCGCTAGAAGGAGGGCCGAGCTATGAATGGCGCATAATTCAAAATCCAAATATCATTCTGAGAGCAAATCACCCTCACCAACTTCCCCGACTTCCACGGTATGACTAATCTCGGAACTAGAAGTCGCTCGGACATCCACCGCTGCTTTATATACTGATACATCAGACCAACTTATTATCGATCCCCCTGAAGTTCAAACTTTGATCCGTAAACTCCAGGGATTCTCTATTTTTACCCAAAAGTCTGATAAATCTAAAGGCAACCTGACTTCTCAGTACAATCCTGCTCATCCCCTGACCCGATTGAAGAGTGAAAAGTTTGGCGTCCAGCCAACTGAAATCCCTCTCCCCACTAGGAAAAGAGCAAGGAAAGCACTCCCAGAGTCTGACAGAGAGACTCTTTCATCCACTTCGTCCATTTCAACTCCCTCTCCACGAAGTCAACCACCCACATCTCCACCTCAAGTCACTCATCCATCTTCCACAACCCTTCCTCCGCAATCGTCGAAGATCATAACACCTCCATCTTCTCAACATCAAAGACCATCTCCTACATTTTAGTTGACTAGCAACTCAGCGATGGCCCAATCTCCATGGAACAATCCTGGGGCGGTTTTAATGCCTCCACCCCTAAGTCCAATACCTGCCCATCCCGAGAAATGGCTACCAAAGTTCAATCCAGAAACAGGAATGCTAGCTGAAGAACATATCAATAATTTCATGCTTTCTGTTAATCTCAACGGAGTGACCAACGAAGATGCCGTGGTCCGCCTTTTCCCCTATACAATGCAAGGAACAGCCGGGTCATGGTACTTTTCGCTGCCCTCTGGATCTATCACCAGCTGGGACATTTTTCAAAATCAATTTCTCACCAAATTCGGCGATGATAGATCGACAGCGACACTGATCAACGATTTATCCAATCTTAAAGCTGAGGATAGGGAACCCATTAAGGATTTTAACTTACGATTCAACAAGATCCTCAACAAAATCCCCGCTGCTTCTCAACCCAGTGAGGAAGTAAGATGTGAGTGGTACATCACGACCTTACCTTCAAACTTGGCCATCTTCGTAGATAGGGCGAGCAAGAAAACCTTAGTCGAAAATTTGGCTGAGGCGTTAGCAGTTGAAAGACGCGTAGTAGCCTAGAAAAGAGATCTATAATCGAAGAGCGTAAATCTAAGAAAATCTCTTTCAAAGAAGACACCAAGAAGAAGCAAACAAAAGATCCTTTCGACATGGAAGGACTACAAAAGGTATTAAAGGCCATGTCTAATGAGATGATTGACATAAGAAAACAAGTAGCAGAATCATCCCCAAGAAAACCTTTTAGGAATTTCAAAAGAAACCCTCCCATGGAGACGAAGCCACCCAACGTGGTCTCAAATGTGGAATCTGAAGAAGAAGAAGAGGAGAGCACCATCGAAACGCAGACCGACGATGAAGAAGTGGTGGAACTGCAAGGAATGAGGGATTTCATCCTCCCACAAGAGGAAGATCAAGAAGCACTTCCGGTTAGCACACGAAGCAGAAATCAACTTGATCCTCCCCAGAATACCCCAAAACAGAAGGGCGCAAGCCCTGCAACAAAAGAAAAGGTTGCACCAAAGAAAACAATTGCTAAAACAACCTCATTTAGCCCAGTCCAATCAGAGCAATCACCTCCATCAAAGACATTAATAGTGTCGGATGAAATGGAGTATAACATCATCGATGACATGAAAAAGACTAGGGCTAATATCACTATGTACGAGTTGAGCAAATTGAAACACCAACAGAAAATCATGATGAAAGAGTTACACGCCGTACCTACTACACCTTTACCTATAGCTGTAGCTTCCCATAATATAGGAAGACCTCCAATCAACACGATCAATAAAATCGATCCAAATGACATCGCTCTGATTGGAGGGAGATCTAGATCTCATACTCCTCCTTTCCTCCTCACTTATGAAATCTTTAACAGAAACGTGCACAACTGCTTGGTCGATTCTAGTGCTTCAACCAATATTCTACCCAAGTCAATATGTGCCAAACTTAATGTTCAACCGCAAAAATCTGCAGTGCGCATAGTTCAACTTGATCGATCGCAAGTCGAAGTGATAGGCGAACTTAATCAAGTGACCATAAGACTGTCGTCTAACCCCAAGGTATGTCAGGTTATCGACATTCTAGTGGCTGACATCCCTGAATTTTATGGTCTGATTCTTAGCAGGGACTGGTCCGAGAAACTCCACGGATACTTTTCAACTGACTGGTCGCACATGTGGTTACCCTTCAACGGGAAACCAAATCAAATAAAGATTGAACGGGAATTGCACCAAAAATACATAGTGACGGATTTGGAAGGAGAGAACGAAGCCATAGCATACAACAACAGCATCATAGGCAACTACTCGGTAGACTCTTTCCTCGGAAATTTCAATGCTCACATATCACCATATTTAGAAAATTCAGTTTTGTCCCAAGTTGAAAACTTTTCCCAGACTGATGATTCAAAATGTGTTAGTTTCTTAGATAGCCCTGTAAATACTTCTTTATTTTGGAAATTATATTTTGATGGCTCTAAATCCAACGAGGGAGCGGGAGCAGGATGCGTTTTGATCAGCCCAGACGGAAATAATACCATGCTCACATGCAGACTGGAGTTCGATTGCACGAACAACACAGCGGAATACGAAGCCTTGGTGCAAGGCCTATACAAAGCAATCGGCTGCAACGTCAAATATCTTCAATTCTTTGGAGATTCTGAGATCGTTGTCAAACAGGTACGTAACACCATACACTGCCTGTCTAATCATTTGAAGCACTATCAATCTTTAGTACAAGACCTCACTGCACATTTTACAACGTTCAATATTTCGTCAATCCCGAGACTTCACAATGCAAACGCAGACCTGTTAGCTAACGTAGCCTCCAGACTCATCCCCTCCGAAGACTTTAGTCCAGATAGGTTTTCGATAGAATTGATTTTTAAACCATCTATCCCTGACAACATCACCAACTGGAGAGTATTCAACGACGACCCAGACATCGTAAGTTTCCTCACCTCCGAAGGATCCTACTCAAACCAGATAATTGACGAAGACTGTCATGATCACCAGATACAACAAAATAGCACTGATAATGCTATACCCAAATCGGTGGTCAAACTAGAAGACTTATACGACTTGAAAAGTCGGTTCAAAAGGTCAGCTAACGCCAAACTTTACAGTTCAACTCTGAACTACGAATCAGTGAACCTAGGAACCGATGAGAAGCCGCAAAACGTTAATCTAGGTCAAGGCCTAGCTCCTGAAAAAAAATCAGCATATATCCGTCTTCTACGACAGTACAAAAACGTCTTTGCCTGGAATTACGATGAGCTGAAGACTAAAAACACTTCTATCATTCAACACACTATCCCTATGATTGACAACGAGAAACCTGTCCAACAGAAGCTCAGAAGAATCCACCCCAACTTGGAAAATCAGATAAAAACTGAGCTGAATAAATTGTTGAGAGCCAGAATAATCTTCCCGGTCAGACATTCCAAATGGGTATCCAACATGGTACCTATTAGGAAGAAAAACGGAGATATTAGAATCTGCATCGACTTCTGGAATCTCAACAAAGCCTGTCAGAAAGACAATTTTCCCTTCCCACCTATGGAGCAAATATTACAGGCAGTCGCAGGCTCAGAGTTAATGTCTTTCCTGGACGGATTTTCAGGATATAATCAAGTGTTGGTACACCCAGATGATCAGTTAAAAACCACCTTCCGAACTAAATGGGGTACCTACGCGTATCGGAAAATGCCGTTCGGTCTGATCAACGCCGGCGCCACTTTTCAGAGAGCCATGGACATTGCGTTTAAAGGTTTAGTCAATAAATCGGTAGTGATCTACCTGGATGATATAACTGTATACTCCAAGAACTGAAACGACCACCTCAAAGATTTGAAGCAAATCTTTCAAAGATGTTTAAGGTATGGGATCTCGCTTAACCCGAAGAAATATTTTTTCGCGTTGAGTGAAGGAAAATTGCTAGGATTCATAGTGTCTAAATCTGGCATTCACATTGAACCTGACAGAATCAAAGAAATTTCCGAGATATCCATGCCTCATAACAAAAAGACCATGCAATCTTTCCTAGGACAGATCAATTTTGTGAAAAGATTTGTCCCAGATTTTTCACGTATTATTTCTCCTTTACAAAAAATGATAAAAAATAATTCAAACTTTAAATGGGGTCTAGACGAGCACGAAGCATTTAACTTAATCAAACAAGCCATCATCAACGCTCCATCTCTAGCAACCCCAAATTTTTCAGAGCCTTTTGTCTTATACACGTTTGCCTCAGAGAATTCTTATGCTGCGATCTTGACTCAAGCAAATCAAGAAAAGGTAGAAGCTCCGATCGCATTCTTTAGCTCAAACTTACAAGGTGCTAAGCTGAAATATTCAGACGTAGAGAAACAGGCATACGCCGTTTTCAAAGCAATCAAATATTTCAGACCTTTCTTGCTAAAGGCCCATACCAAGGTCATAGTACCATTCCCAGCGGTAAGAAACCTCCTAATACAGAAAGATGTGGGTGAAAGGAGAGCGAATTGGATCACCGCCTTGCAAGAATACGACCTGGAGATCAAGCCGGCACACATCGTAAGAGGCCAAGGCTTCTGCAAGATGTTAGCTGGAGCATCGCAAATCCCCGAAAGATCATCTGAAGAGGTACATGCGTATGAGGTAAGCCTAAACGATGCACAATCATTATATGCTGACACCATTTATTTCCTGAAAAACGGGCATGCTCCATTTCACCTGGATCACACCAAGAAGAGAGCCCTGAGATTAAAAGCTAAACAATACCAGCTCGTAAATGATGTCCTGTTTAAAAGAAATTATGATTATGTGCTTCTTAGATGTCTTGAGAAAACTGAAGCCGAAAAGGTTTTGCAGGAACTCCACGATGGACCAGCAGGTGGACACTATGCTGGAGAAGCCACCGCACACAAAATCTTACGTGCAGGATACTACTGGCCCACGCTGTTCAAAGACTCGTACAATCACGTAAGGAAATGCCAAGTCTGCCAAACTGCTGCAGGAAAACAAAAGAAGTCATCCATGCCACTGCAGCCGGTTAACATCGAACAGCCGTTCAGCCAATGGGGCCTGGACATAATAGGTGAGATCGTTCCTCACTCCTCTAAACAGCATAGGTATATCCTCACGGCAACTGACTATTTTACTAAATGGGTAGAGGCAGTTCCTCTCAAGGCAGCTAATTCTGAAAACATTATTGAATTCATAGATCAGTTTATCATTACTAGGTTTGGATTGCCAACGGCCTTAATATTTGATAATGCTTCATATTTTTCTGGAAATACCATGACTGAGTTCGCGCTCAAAAGAGGGTTCAAACTGAAGTATTCTGCCAACTACTATCCGCAAGGTAATGGGCTGGCTGAATCAACAAACAAGAACCTAATTATGATTATCAAAAAGATAGTTGACCAAAACCAAAAGAATTGGCATAAAGCGCTGGTAAACGCCTTGTGGGCAGACAAAATTACAAAGAAAGCCTCTATCGGCACTTCTCCCTTTAATTTAGTTTACGAGAGAGAAGCAGTTCTTCCTACTCACTTAGTCATTCCCTCCTTGTCCTTAGTACAATAAATTGATGAAGTATCTACTTCTCCCTTACAGCTAAGGCAAATGGAAATAATCAAGCTAGAAGAACAACGAGAACAGGCCAAGAAAACCCATGCTCACCACCAAGCGCTGATAAAATCCTCTTTTGATTCGAACATAATGACCAAAAAAAACTTTCAGATGGGAGATTTAGTTTTGAAATGGGATAAGGCTCACGAAGAAAAGGGCAAACATACGAAATTCCAGAAGCTATGGCTTGGTCCTTTTCAGATCGTAGAGGTCATAGGCCCGTCGACTTTTGTGTTGCAGGACTTGACAGGCAGGAGAGATTCTCTGCCTGTGAATGGACAAATCCTCAAAATGTATTTTCCATAGAATGTCATCCTTCTATTTTTGTAGGATAAGTTTAGTTTTATTTATTTATTTATTTTAGTTTTTATTTCTTATAAATAAGGTTGGTTGTGAATGATCATAAATTATATTCATGAAGAAACATACCATTTCTCTATCAGATTTTGATTTCACTTGTATAAATAGTAAAACTTTTCAAAAAAAAATCTGACTTTTATTATTGACAGATAGAGTTAACTTTAGCCTGAATATGATGTTAGTTTCAACTTCACAAAGAAATCTGGGATGAAAGTAACTTTTGGCAAAAAATTGTTTTATGCCAACGCAATGAAAAGTATCATCAATAGCAAAATAATTATTCTCTGCAAAACTACTGTTCTTAAACTCTATTATTGTCGTCCAGAGCTTTCTTAAGGAAAAACAATGACTTCCTCCTTGCTAAGGAGAATCGCAACATCCAGAGAAACAATCCAAGAAAAAACTATATCTCAAAGAATGAGAGGTCTCATCACGAGCCGGCTTATCATGATCACAGATATTATAACTTGCTGACTTTGCCACTACTGTCTACCAAAACAGGGCAACGACTCAAGATTGTTGCAATCAAAAGACAAGGGGTCTCATCACGAGCCAGCTTGTTCAGCAAAAGTGTAAATCAAGTGAATGGCTATGTCATAATTTGGCCACCAAACCAAGACACTGTTCTTTAGAGAAAAAAGAAAAAAGAAAAAAAAAGTGTCAAAAGGATTTTTCTCTGGTATGTTGTAAATAACCTCAAACAGGAAAAAGGATCATTGCTGGATAACATGGTAACCCTATCGAGGCTATGGACGCTTGCGGGCAGCAGAGGCTCTACCTACGACAAATGAGCATATTTTACAAAGCCAGTACGCAGAGAAGACCTTATTTTGTCTTTGAAAAGCACTGAGTAATGTCTAGGTGTGAATACAAGAAATAACCTAGAGGGAGCAAACAATTGGAATGAAATAAAAGTTGTGACGAAACATCATTGACGGGACAAGGGGTAATACTCTATCTGTCCATAACAAAATTTAGGCATAAGAAAAAATTTTCTGTTTTGGAAGTGAAAATGCAATAGAACAAGCAGAGATAACTGGTTCTTCACAGTGAATCGCCATTGTTGTGGTCACCAACAACCCCCCCTCTTTGCTCGATATTAGCAATAACATCGAGCAAAGGGGGGACCCTGAAAGAAAAATCCCAAAAATATTTTTCTAAATTTTTTTGTATTTTCTCCCTAAGGCTTAAATCGCATCGCAAGGGAAGGCTGAAGCATTACCCAAGCGCGGAAAACAAAACTGCGAAAGAGCGATGCGAAATTCATCGCATCGCATGCATCCCAAGCGCTCTCTAAAAAGAAGATCTTCAAGAAATGCCGATCGCCGATATGCGACATCGCACATCGCAAATGTCACACTAGGCGGCATAAACCATTGAATAAAATCTGCGATCAACGATCTGCGATTTGCGATATCGGCGAACCGCGATCTGCGATATGAAAAGACTCATCGCACGAATTCTCCGACATACCTGATAGACCCAAGATTAAGCGCGCGCCTTAAAGGAAATTAATGACCGCATGCTTGAGTATCAAGGAATGATTGCATCGCATTTTTCGAAGAGTCAAGTCATGATGAATGTCAGGATTATGCATTCATTAGAGTTTAATGCTTTCATGTCAATCTTTTCATTTCCCTTCTTCTTTGCGTAGACTGCAAGACACGCAACTAATATAAATCTATATGCAGGAAATATCTAAAGGAAAAGGGAAAGCGCCAATCAGACAGCAGAGAGAAGATGCCTCCACAAATGAATTCCGCATGCAGCAGGACCGCGGATTCCAGACTATAAGCCAACCGGCACTGATGAAATTAGACTATCCAGGACTCAGAGTCAAAGGCGCACAAAAGCAGCGTGTTCACAAAAGATCCTGAAGCTCAGACTTGGTAAAGCAGAGAAAGAAGCGCATGAGAAGGAAGACGCTCCAGAAAAGCCTGGAACAAAGAGCGAAAACAATTCTCGAAACAAGGGATTGTCCATACAGCGCGACTCCTAACCCACTCAGTCATTCGCACGAACGGAAACCAGAATAGCAACAACAAAATCAGTTCGAGAAGAACTTGGGTTGTGCTAAGTATACACGCGGCGAATACACCCAGCTAGAGAAAGGTTTTCGAAAATATCTTCTGGTCTGTCAGAAGGAAGTGCCAGCTCTTGTTATTTCCACTTTTATCTCCCGAGCGAAAGAAGAAGGCGACCAGCCGATTGTTCCCAGGAAAACGTTGCGCTGTTGACAGCACTAAAGAGAATATACAGAAACGGTCAGAAATTAGATTTAAAGTTTTAGAAATAAATTTGCTTTTAGTAAAGGGCGGTCATTTGAAGCCGATTCCCTAATTTCGTGTAATTAAGATTAATTAGTTAGTAGTATTTAACCCTTCTCATGGCATTTGGAGAAGGGTCCAGAAATCTGTCAAAAAACTTGTCCTCAGAACATGCACTTCTGCACCCTCAGAGGAGGTTTTTGATGAATGGATGGATCGAGATTTATTTATGTTTGCATTTTAATGTCTGTTACTGATGTTGCACTTCTGTACTCTTAGCAGATATTAGAACAAGTAGAAATAAATCATTATTGCTTGAAGTTTATTAGTGAAGTTAGTCATAAATGGTACTTTTATCTCTTGACTAAATTCTGCTAGTATCCCTAAAGTGATATGCAGATGAGTTCTTTATATGTTACTGTATGAATGTCTGTATTACCATTTGGCACTTCTGTACGGTGGGATCATTTATTTATGCTTGATATATAGAAAACTGATTATGCGATATGCTGTTCACAACTGCTCTGCCTAACTTCTTATGCAGAACGGTTTATCTTTATTGATTTATATTCTGATAACAGTTGAATGATCTTTATTACCAGCTGTTGTTTGAAATCTTTCTAGATCGCATAACAAAAGAAAACACCCCGGGTTAGTGTAGACTAGATGTACTGTTTCTCTTCATTAGATTACATTAGCATAGAGTTAGTTTAGCAGTTAAGATTAAGATTAGTTTAGAGAAACCTTTAGATTAATACCATCAAACTCTATACACACACGAACACCCTTCACATTGGGAAACTGGTCCCATTACCCCCAGTCGGACCCGCTACTCCAAACGGGCAAGGAGCCGCCAAACAAGTTCCGGACCGGGTGGGTATCCCCCTTGTTGTTGAGTTGGCTTTTGAGGGACTGTTTTGATTCCGCAAGTAGAGCTTTGACAGGAGATAGAGACATTGATAGGAGGGTTGTCTGAGAGCGGGCCTGATATCAAGACTTTACATAGATTGAAAATACCCTGAGGGAAGGTCCCGAGAAGCAGGGGAAGGAGGAGCAGAGTAATAACCATTGGAGCAGATAGGAGCAGCGGTTCGAACCCCACCACTGCCAGCCACCCCAGGGTTTCCTTTAGAAGCCCCATCGAAGAACAAACAGTGTTCATCTAAGGTTGATCTCCACTTGATAAACTCTTGTTCCTCCAGTCTGATCTCCCAGTTGGCATGGATAGGAGCAGTAGGTGTGGGTCTTTCATTCAGATTCGGTACCAGTTCTTGGAGCCATTGCTCCTCTTCTTTGACCAAATTCATTTCATTCCTGGAAGTAGAATTGGCTTCCAAAGCCTCGCCTAGCAGAGCTTTGATTTTAGAAATTACCTGTGTAGAATTGCAGCTTTCTCCTCTGAAAATCCTATTATTCCTCTCCAACCACAGCTTCCAGCATATAAACTTGGGGATCCACATCCAACTTATTTTGAGGAGACTTTTTTTTTAAGGCAAAAGGGAGGTAGAATGGCCCAAGTTCGGAGCAGAGTAGAGATGCTTTCTGGAAGAACAAAATTTGCAGGGTCTAACCTCAGAACTCCCCTCCAGACTACCTGAGCAAATGGGCATAGCAACAGCAGATGATTGACATTTTCTTCAGCAGCCAAACAAAGGGGGCATCTGGAAGGCCCTTCCATCCCTCTTCTTCTCAAATTATGTCTGGTGAGAATTCTATTGTGCGCAACAGTCCAATAGAAAAAGTCAATTTTGGGAAGAGAGGCGAAATCCCATATAAATTTCCATTTAGCTGGGTCAGGAGGAGCATAAGGGACAACCATTATACTTTTGTAACCTTCGGCAGCTGTGTAAGAGCCTGAGAGGGAGCCCCAACCTCTTTTGTCTTTAGAGGTGGCCTTTGAGGGAGACTTGCCTTGAAGCAGATCCAGCAGAAGTGAAGCTTCCCCCTGCAACATAAGAGGAATCTCCCCCAGATTCCAACAATCCCAAAGCCTATCTGGATCGTTCTTCCAGGTGGAAATGTCCCACAGGGTGTGCAAGTTGGAGGACTGAAGCCAAGCTCTGATATTTGCAAGCCCCTCCACATGAATCAAAGGTTGGTCACCCAGAATTGAGTCTTCCCAGATTTTAATTTTTCTCCCATTACCAGGGATCCAGTAAAGTTGCTGGCTGAATTGCTCCATAGCAGAATTGCAGAGATTGAAGATCGGAGATCCTTTTAAGGTTCTTGGAGGCTTATCCAGGCATCTCAAGCGTTGCCCTTGGTAGTATTTCTTCCAGATGACTCTTTTGCTCCAACTAGATTTACCGGAAACTAAATTCCACAAGATCTTGGATCCCAAAGCAAGGTTTTGAACAACCAAGTTACGCAGATGGAGGCCGCCTTCCAGAAGTGGTTTCTTGATGGTCTCCCAGTTCACTAAATGGATCCTTCTGTCATTGTTGTTCCCACCTTCCCATAGAAATCTTCTCAACAAACTGTCCATTTTGCTGAGAAAGGATTTGGGGGCGAGGAGAACAGAGTTTTGGTAAAGAGGCATACTTATAAGGACCGACTTCATCAGGATGACTTTCCCTGCATTATTCAGCCATGAGCCACCCCAAGCTTGGATTCTGTTCTTTAACTTATCGAGCAGCGACATCTAATGGGCAAATTTGGGTTTGGATTTGAAGATTGGGATCCCGAGATATTTAAATGACTCCCAATTACGAATTCCATCCATTTCTAAAAGCCTTGCAATGTCAGACAGCTCCTTGATCGAGCAGTTCCAGCCATAGATTGAGCATTTTCGATAGTTAATTTTGCTGCCTGAGAACGATTTGTAAATGTCCAGCTCCTTCTTGAAGGATCTGGCAGAGATTAGGCTGGCTCCTCCAAGCAGCAATGTGTCATCTGCGAACTGTGCATGATTGATATCCTTCACCCTCTGAGTAGTTCTGAGGCCAGGCAGAATTTGAATCTTCTGATTGTGATCAAGCTGGAAACTGAGGACCGAGGCCTGAATAGCATAAAGGAGTGGAGACAAGGGACAGCCTTGTCTGAGGCCTCTAGAGGCTTGGAAGAAGTCAGTTGAGCGGCCATTGACCAGTGGCGCGATCCATGGCGAGGCAATACAGGCATTCACCCAGTTTATGAAGGCGGATGAAAAACCTAGTTTCTTCATTACATTGAACAAAAAATCGTGTCTCACCCTATCGAAAGCATTAGCCAGATCGAGCTTAATAACC
Source organism: Pinus tabuliformis (assembly GCA_031772625.1). Taxonomy (NCBI): domain Eukaryota; kingdom Viridiplantae; phylum Streptophyta; class Pinopsida; order Pinales; family Pinaceae; genus Pinus; species Pinus tabuliformis. The sequence goes on along the minus strand of CM062817.1, from coordinate 2,039,311,463 downwards.
ATACCTTTCTCTTTTCTTTGGCAACTTGAATGGACAGCTTCTTGCACCAGCACAATGTTGTCCAATATCTTTCTTCCTTTTATGAATCCGCCTTGATTTTCAGGGATGATGGCTGGCAAAATATTCTTTAACCTGTTGGCAATTATTTTGGAGACCAGCTTGTAGCTAGAGTTGCACAAGGATATGGGCCTAAATCTGCTGAAGTCGGAAGCGCCTTTCTCCTTTGGGATCAAGGCTAGAAATGCCGAATTGATGCCACCGCCCAGCGTTGCACAATTCTGGGACTTTCTGACCATTCTCAATAAATCTTTTTTAATTGTCGACCAACAGGCCAAGAAAAACCTGATAGTGAGCCCATCAGGGCCTGGGGCTTTATCAGGCTCCATAGAATCCAAAACTTGCTTAATTTCGTCCAAGCTGATCGGAGCAGTCAACATGGCGTTGTTCTATTCCTTAACGCTATTGGGAATTAAGTCCATCGGATAGGCCTGGGGATCAATAGGGTTTTCTTCAGGAGCCGAATAAAGATCTTTGAAGAATGAATAAGCAACTCTCTTAATGCCATCAAAATCCTTTATCACTGTGTTTTGGTATTGTATCTCAGAAACTGTTTTGAAGTGCTTTCTGGCTTCGTCTTGTTTGTGAAAGAAGCTGGTGTTCCTATCTCCGGACTTTAACCATAAATTCCTAGATTTCTGTCTCCAGAATTCTTCCTCCTCCCTGCTAGATCTGTGAACCTTTTTTTGCAACTCGACTTCTTTTTGAAGGAGATTTTGTGTTACAGGACTATGCTCCATTGCTATCTGATGAGCAGCAAGACTGTTGAGAGATTCTTTTCTTTTGGCAGTAGGTGTTTCCAATCTTTTTTCCCACTCCTTAAGACTTCTTTTTAAAACCCTAATTTTCTCTTCCCACACAAAGAATGGGGAACCATGGACAGGCCTATTCCAGGCATCCGAAACTACATCTTGAAATCCTTCTTGGTGAATCCACAGAGGGCTGAACCGGAATGGGATGGGGCCTAAATTACCATCCAGGGAAAGCTCAAGGAGGATGGGCTTGTGATCAGAAATGAGATTTGGAAGAATTTTAGAAGTGGCCATAAGACCGCATGTCAGGAAGGAAGAATGGACAAGGAATCTGTCCAAACGGGCAGCTATGTGATTGGGGGCTAATCTTTTGTTGGACCAGGTGAATTTGCCTGAAGTAGGTTTAATATCCTCCAGGTCCCAGCCCAGCATAATATCTTCAACCCATTCTCTGGCAGGGTCCCTGACAATGGAGCCTCCCTTTTTCTCATCAAGAGCAAGGGTGACATTCAGATCCCCTGCAATGATAATATTTCCTGGATTTTGTTCTGAAAGAAAAGATTGAAGCGAGTTCCAACAATTTTTTTTTTCCCCTGGCAAAACAGGAGCATATAGATTAAACATACTTACCTGTTGACCAGAATCTTTGTGAAGGAGCTGAGTGAAAAGCCAATGGGGACTGCTTTTTTCTTGAATGAGATCATAAATGGCGCTGTTCCAGAAGGTGGCTATTCCACCAGAAGCGCCTCTTGCACTAACCGCTCTTCCTTGACCTTTTTGCCAAAATACTTTACTGGATTGGAGGAGAAGGAGTTCCTCCAGCTTAGTCTCCTGGATGAGGAGGATTTCAGGCGAATATATTCTCACTATGTCTTTGACGACTTCCTCTTTCAACCTGCTGCCTAATCCTCTACAGTTCCAGGAGACGTATTTCATTATTTACTGACTTGAGGGATTGAGGCTCCTTTTGGAGCCATGTTACTCTTGCGCCCAGATCTCGTATTCATCATTCCTTTGAGGGTTTTTTGGGAACCTTGGAGGACATCTAGATAAGTTTTTTCCTCACGTTTTTTCTTCTTGGATTTCCGGCCCCTTGTCGTTTTAATAGGAGTGACTTGCGAGTTATCGGTTTCAGAGTCTCTCTCTTTTGAATCTTCCTCAGATTCGGAGGCGAGACTGATGTGCTCTTCATTACCTTCTTTACCCTTCTGACCATCATCAACTAGAGGAGCCGATGATTCGTCTTCAATATCTTTCACTTGCTTTGACTTATTTCCAGTTTCCTCTTGTGTCTCCATGGCCTCCACCTTTTCTCCTGAGGAGGAACCATCTTTGAAATCAGCATTGAGCTTTGGGTTAGATTGTGGCTTCCCCAGCGATGCAGAGGTATTCTGCCCCGGGGGCTTTGGGACAGCCTTTCCCTTTTTAATTTCTTTCCATCCTTCCTCTTCAACCGTGATCCCTGCTGAAGCTTTTGGGCAGTCTCGCTGGAAATGTCTATGCTCATGACAGGTTCGGCATTTGAATGGCAACTGCTCGTAATCCAGCTTCTGATAATGCTGCCATTCTCCAACTGTGAGCTTGTCCACTTCGGGCAGACCGACTTCCAGATCGACTTCCACGCAAATTCTGGCGCAGGTATATTGGCCCTTATGATCAGCTTTGTCAATGAAACGACCCAGCCCATTTCCGATCTTCTGCAGGGATTGATAGCTCCAGCAGTGTATCGGGAGATTAGGAAGGCGAACCCAGACCGGCGCCTCCTTAGGGACATCTACGGAGGGATCGAAGTCGGGGCTCCATTTGTTTAGGTACAGACCTTGATTTCCCATAAAATATGGCCCGTTTCTGAACACCAAATCACGATCTTCTTTGGATGTAAATTCAAAATGAAGTAGCCTCGTCCCACAGCATAACAGATCACGTTGTTTTTTAGCTGAGGTCTCCAGTTTCGCTGAATCCATTCGTCCGTGATTTTTGTGGATGGCCAACGGCCCATAAACTTCCCTACTAGGCCTCTGTCAGCTAGAGCTAGAGCGATTTTGATCGATTGTTCCTCTGGGAGAGCAATCTCAGGAATCTCTTCAAGTTTCTTAATGAAGTTCAGCGCCTCTGAGGACTTGCGTTTCTTCCCTTCCTGCTTTAAAAGGCTGTGAAATGCTTCTTCAGATGAAATTGGTGGGGTGGGAGCGGCCTCCCCGCCCCCTGGACCGCTCATGGCTGCGTCGATGATCGATGGCGGCTGTAACTCTTCAACTCCGCAGAGCAGAGCAGAGCACGGGCTAGGTCTTTTTTTAGTGTTCTATTCTTATAGAGAGGGAAATTAAAGTTTTTCATTGTAATTTTTAGATTTTAGGTTTTACATTTGCCTTAATGATATGCCTTTTAACTATGGTGACTTGACTTGTTATGTCACATAAATACGGTGACTTGATTTGATAAAATATAATGATAAAGTTGTATTGTTTTAATTATATTAGTTGTTATTTTAATTATATTAGTTGTTGTTAATGATATTTAATATAATGCATTGTGGAAACCCCCTTAATACTATAATTAATGATTTGCCTTTTAACTATTTTGACTTGTTATGTGGCACATATAATAATAAACTTGTATTTTTTTTAATTACATTAGTTGTTTAAATGTTTATGTTATGTTGTTACTATAGCTTAAGTCAAGTCAATCGCAAAGTCTTATCTTCTTTATATTCTCTTTTTTCTATTTTCAATGCTACCTACTTGACTCATCATTTAAAAAAATTATAAATTCTGGGGGAAATTTTGAGAGTGTGTTATTATGTAATAAATTATAAGTGTTCTATTCTTATAGAGAGGGAAATTAAAGTTTTTCAATGTAATTTTTAGATTTTAGGTTTTACATTTGCCTTAATGATATGCCTTTTAACTATGGTGACTTGACTTGTTATGTCATATAAATACGGTGACTTGATTTGATAAAATCTGATGATAAATTTGTATTGTTTTAATTATATTAGTTGTTATTTTAATTATATTAGTTGTTGTTAATGATATTCAATATAATGCACTGTGGAAACCCCCTTAATACTATAATTAATGATTTGTCTTTTAACTATGTTGACTTGTTATGTGGCACATATAATAATAAACTTGTATTTTTTTAATTACATTAGTTGTTTAGATGTTTATGTTATGTTGTTACTATAGCGTAAGTCAAGTCAATCACAAAGTCTTATCTTCTTTATATTCTCCTTTTTCTATTTTCAATGCTACGTGCTTGCCTCATCATTAAAAAAAATTATAAATTTTGAGGGAAATTTTGAGAGTGTGTTATTATGTAATAAATTATAAGTGTTCTATTCTTATAGAGAGGGAAATTAAAGTTTTTCATTGTAATTTTTAGATTTTAGGTTTTACATTTGCCTTAATGATATGCCTTTTAACTATGGTGACTTGACTTGTTATGTCACATAAATACGGTGACTTGATTTGATAAAATATAATGATAAAGTTGTATTTTTTAATTATATTAGTTGTTATTTTAATTATATTAGTTGTTGTTAATGATATTTAATATAATGCACTGTGAAAACCCCCTTATTACTTAAATTCAAAAGATTGAAGAGAACTTTATTTGAATGGTTCATGAGGCACAATACTTGCTAAGGTTTTGCAAATGGGGTAGCAAGCTAAGTGAGCTTGATTGTGGGGAAAACTCCACAGTTAAGCGCATTTGAGCTAGAGGCGATCTAGGATAGGTGACCTCCCTAGAAGTCCTGGTTACCGCGTGCAAGCCCCGGAAGTGATGATTGACGCTATGTGATTCATTTCACTAGTTTCAATCCCACTTCTTCACCCCTGTGAGCATCACCTGATGCAATGAGTGCTGAGTGGACTATTCAAAATTCATGAGAAATTTGTCAGTTACGACTACCTCTCATGGAAATGGTCATACGTGAATGACTTACTTAACATAGTTGAATCCCAAAAAAATGATATCTAATATAATGCACTGTGGAAACCCCCTTAATACTTAAATATATTATGTTGTTATTATAGATTAAGTCAAATTAATTACAAAGACTTTTCATATATATATATACATTTTTTTTTTTTTCAAATTTGGAAAGTATGTTATTATGTCATAAATTATTAGTGTTTTATTTTTATAAAGAAAGAAATTAAAGTTTTTTAGGACCAAAATGCTAAATGACCTAGAATTTACCATCAAATTTTCAACTTTAATGCAAATAAGGTTAGTTAAATTTTAGGTGCCATGGTCATTTCTACTCAAATGAAAAGTAACACCCAACATTGACCAATTATAAAGTCTTACAATATCAAGGATCATATCATGATACACCATTTTAGAATGGGCATTTCTACTTATCTATTTAGGAATTTAATTTTAAAAATGTTTTTCTAATATTAAATATATTGTTTTCTATTATAAAATACAATAATATATTATTTTTAAGGAAATTTTTTATTATGTAAAAAAAGTTATTTAAAATTTTTAAACTGCCTCGTCTAATTTATAGATGAAATAGTTTTTTTTCATCTGAATTCACTAAAATTTGGTAATACAATTTCAAGATTTTTTATTGTTCAAAATACATTTTTGAATGCATAAATGGATTCAACACCCTCAAAAACCCCTAAGGCACTTGAATTATGCAGATTAAAGATTTTGATTAAAATTAACTAGAAAAATGGTGGCGAAAAAGGTTATTTAGTCTATAAGTTAGTCTACACCATCTTAAAATAATTAAAAATACGTATTATTACATTGACATTTAATTTAAAAAAAATAAAAGTGATATTAATAATGCATAAACTTTGTCTTGGGGGTAGCTCAATTGATGATTGAAGGAATGTGAGTCTTGAGAAAATTAAGAGATCCAAGGTTCAAATCCCCCAATTGTGATCCGATTTATGATGAGGAGAACTAGGTATCATGCAGGGAGTGAGATACAAAAAATGCAACTTTGTTGAAAAGAGCTCAAAAAAAACTTATTGTGTAAAAAACTTAACTGCACATTCACAATTATCTTAGCTTCACAATTATCTTAGCTTCCATCCAAATTCTGTCAAAATAAAAATAAATACAAAATGAAATAAAAACACTTTATTATATTTTTTTAAATCTTTCAAATTTCATAATAATTATTAAATATACATTTCGTTTTCTATATATTTGTATTATATTATTCTATTTAAAATTATAAATTATAAATAATATAAAATTTTAAATAATATTCATATATATTAAATTGCTAAATCTTTTAGTTAAATATATTATTAAAAAATAAATAAATTGTGGTTATTATAATCATTCATTAAGTATTTGAGTGATATTTTATTATTTTGATACTCAAAAATAAATAAATTGGGGTTATTATAATCATTAGTTGAGTATTTGAGTGACATTTTATTATTTTCATACTCAAATACTTTTAATGAAAAAGAACCATATAAAATAGATAATGGAGTTTTAATGGATAATGTTTTGTCATAATTTATTTGGGTGATAGTGTCATGGCCATTGTCACCTCAAGTATTAACTGAAGGTGATTTGGTGGCCAGCTTTCATCATAAGTCAAGACGTGAAGCAAGTCCATTGTACTACATATTCATTTTGTAATGAATTATAATACAGGTTGGTCCTTTCTCACATGTATCATAAGTTTTTGTAACATCCCTCATGTTACCCTATTGTTGTAATGTTAAAATTGTGACCATGTAACGTCAACTTGGAAGCCATGTTTGGGTAAGGCATTATGTGTAAACATCAAATAAATTAAATGTGAATTTTAATTTGGTAGCCTGACTAGAGGGACATACGTATCCAAAGCTCTAAGGGGAGGGTTAATGAGTATTTGTTGTGTACATGGAGGGTTTTGGCGTACCTATTGTGTACATGTTGGTTTTCCTATGGCGTGTCAAGAGCATGCCACACTAACCACCTTTAATTGTCATAACTATCCACCTAATGGGGAGTTGACCTACGTTGATAAGCATTGAAGTCGGAGTGGGAATCTTGAGTGGAGAACGACACCATACCATCCCCTCTCCTCATGAAACATGAAGAAGACGAGAAACTTCAATCTTATGGAAATTGTGGAGAAAAAAAGGGGTCAAAGTGTGAAAAGAATACATAAAGCAATTGATGCGGAAGTATATCGTGCATAGAGCACTTAGAGTGAAAAGAACTATGGAGCAAGGAAGTTTTGGGTGAGGACACTAGAGAGGAGCACTGTTTGAAGATACTGGCATGGAAGTTAAAAGGAACTAAGATGGTGTAAATTGAATCAATGTTTTGGAATTGGGAATGTGTTCCCACTGACGTTGTTGAGGCCACAGGACGACATGTCTAAGCTTGATCATGTTATCACTCCAAAATTTCTTTAGAAGTTACTGAAGAAAGAAATGATAAAGGTAACCACAAACCTACTTTGGAGATTAGGATCTAGCCTTCCTAATACTCAGAGAGGGCTCTCTCTTTATGATTTAACTTTGTTTTAGTTAATTGATTTTAGGCTAGTTATTGTGGCACTTGGGTTTTGATTTGGATTTGGGTGGTGGGATTACTTACTTAGATGAACAGAGGGATGTTTTTACCATTGGGCTATGGGGTCAAATGTCAAACAAACAGGACTAGATCAAGTTCTAAAAACAGTGTCTACAGGGAAAGACCGCTGAGTTACTATGGATCTCAAAGGCTGGATGGTGAAGTGGTTTCCAATCGGATCCAAGGAGAAATTAAGGGTTCCTTAGGCTGGATTATGACGAGAATGAAAGAGGTCAACGAGATGGGAGATCAATTAAGGGTTCTAAAATCCGGATATCGTAAGAAAACATAGAAATGATTAACTGTGCAAAACAAAGTGTACTTAAACAAATTTTGAGTTAAATTTCCAATTAATTCATTCAAATTTGGATAACATTTAAGTTTATGAAATACATGAGAGAAATAACAAAATTTGACAAATAAAATACTTCACTGCAATAGCTCAACTCAGGAATCTTGTAATGCAATCTCTTTATTACTTGCTCCAGTCTGCTGACTTGAAAAGTGGTGCAATAACCCTTAGGTTTATGATCAAAATAACTCTACAAATGTATAGTGATACACCCTCAATACTTCGAATTTGTGAAGTATTTATACAAAAAAATAATTTACAAAATATCCCAAATTGTCTTGAGAATTAATCTAGGAGAAAGAAATATCTTCATGCAAGAAGATAGAGACAGCTATTGAAATGTTGTTTGTTGTCCCTGTTATTTAGGCTCTGTTGTCTTTAATCTTTGATCTTTTGCCCTTTAATCTTTGCTTTGTTGTTTGGTCTTCACGTTGGATGCTCTATTCACTCTGACCTTTCAACTGATACACTTTCATCTGACTGCCCAATTATTATCATTTCATTGTGCCTTTTTACTCTTACTGTACATTTTTACATTTTTATTGTGTATTTCTACAGTAAATCATTTAATTTCTCCCATGTTTAAACATCTGGTAATTGGATATTGAGCATCTTCCTGTAAATCTCATCTACCTCTGTATACTTGGCAAAAGTAGCTTATTGAAGAAAAGGTGTTTTACCTCATGCTGGAGGTAAAACAAATTCTCAAAAATTTGGTATAATACCTTGCCAGTAGGTATCCCCTTCATGGATGAAGTATTCACTTGATCTCTGGCTACTTCCCTGATTTTTCTGTTATAGTCCTCCTGTGGCATTAACTTATCGTTTATTACCAAGGGATTTGGTAAACCCTTTTGCCTCAAAATTTCAAATTTAACCATGAATCTGTTAATGGCCAGTTGCATGGTTTGGCACTTATCCTCTAGGTTCAACATTAAACTCCTCTTGGTGAGGACCCTTTTTACTTCGAAAATTGTACCTGTTCTGTCAGGTATCTCTAATTCCTGCAACTCATACTTGTTCTTGGAGTTGAGGAAGTGAATGATCCTTGCAGCTTCCTCTGGTATGTCTCCAAGTTCTGCTTTCAATCTTTGTATGGCTTTTGTAGCCTCATTTATTAAATAGATCTTCTCAAAAATAACTTGGATGGATGGCCAAATATCATTGACAGAGTCAATGATATTGGCCCACAATTGCTCCTTAGCCTGACCTAGGGGTTCCTTCAATGTTAGTTCCTTTTCCAAACTTTTTATTCGTTCATTCATCCTTGTGGATTTCTACAGTTCTTCCTTGTGCATGATTTGGGCAAGCTTGTAGTCAGTTTCTAGGCTGGTCACTTTTTCCTTGAGCTTGTTCATTTCAGTGGTCTGAATGGAAATTTCTTCCATTACTTTGACCAACCTGTTTGCCTCATCACCTGTAGACCCTATTGTTGTTGACCCTGTTGCTGATGTAGATGGTGTAGATACCGATAGTGTTGTGGCCATTGGAGATGTAGGAGCTAAGGATACTGCCAAAGTGGAAGGTACTGCAATGGTAACTGTTGGGATAACAGTGGCAGGGCATCCTCAATACTAGCTTTTTTTAGCTAGATCAAGCTATCCAACTCTTTTACCATCTTCTTTAGTTGATCATTCAGTTGTAGCACTAGGTCCATCATCTCTTCATGGTTGGTTTGGCTCTCCAGGACCTCTTTTGTTTGTGGGTGTTCCAAATGAGGCATCTTTAGTTGTTTCTTGAGAGCTGTTATATCCTCATTCTTATTTTTGATCAATTTTTCAACAGCTTTGATGTCACTAAGATCATGGTCCAGCTCAATGACCAAGTCCTCCAATGACTTGATCCTGTTGTCTTTAGCCTGTGAAGAGGCCTTCTCCAATTTGTACTGGGCTGTGATGTTGTCCAGTGAACCCTGCAACCTGTTTGCAACCATGGCTTTTCCTGTTAGGGTGGAGTAAATCATCTCTCTAGCCTGTTTATGAAACTCTATCTGGTCAATGGGATGAACATCCCTGGCCAATAACTCAAAATCAGTCTTCCTATAATCAGTTGAGGTCTTTGGAAGTTGAACAGTGGGCTGCATAAATGAGACCTGCATCTTTCCTGCTTTGGTGTCAAAAACTGACATCAACCTGCTCTGGTTGGCTGGTGTGTGTTTGAAGTATTGGGCATATGTTTTAGACTTTAACTTCTCATTTCTCATCTTGATTTCTTTATACCTATCTGTAATGTCATTTTCTTTGTCAGCTGGCCTAGTGAAAGAGGAAACCTCAACACTTTTCTATCTCTTAATCATTTGAGTGTCAGATGTTGATGGCTGTTGTGTTTCACCTGAAGTAGTTGTGTCTTTTCTTCTTTGCCCCATTGTTTCAGTGTCAGTTATTTCCACTGATTCAATGTTCTTCTCTTGTTTAGACACAAGATTCAACATGGGCCTTTTTCTAAGCTCAAAATGCTCATCTATAGTCTCCATGGGAGAGTTGGAACCCTCTTCCCTGTTCCTCTTTGGATTCCTCTCCTCATTGGCTAGGGTCTATAAGACAGGAGGAATATTCATGGGTTCCCCTAGTTCTGGAACCTGCAGGAAAAAACTCTGGTCAATTTGCTTTTCAACATCAATTAGTGTGTTTTCAACATCCACAACTGTGTTATCCATATCAATCAATGTATTTTCCAACCACTCAGATTGCTTGGCAAACTGCTCAATAACAGGTCTTGGATGGTGGATGACAGGTCCCAATTTGACCTTGATTCTCAGCTTATTTATGACCCCATGAGGGTCATACTGCCACATGAAGTTGTTCCTGAATTTCATCTGTTACAAGATCTTGTCAGCCTCTGGTCCAGCCTCTCTGTTATTAAATATGAAGGGGCCCAATTGATTTTTCATTTTAAACTGGGTCTTCTTCCTAGCAGATAGGAAGTTGACCTCATTTGAATTGATGATTTGCCTAAAATACTCCAATGCAAATATCCTCATAGGGAGGTATTTGGGCAGCTTATAAGGGGCTAGTTGGCAGCCATAAACCCTGATTGTGTGTGGTTCTGATACAGGTACCAGTCTCCCACCTTGTTGTTCTTAGCCAACTGTAGCACCCTCTTGATTTATTGGTTGATTATGAGTTGAGTGTTGCTGGTCAGCGTGTTCATGACTGGGTAGACAAATGAATCTATGAAATCTTTATAGGGAAATGTTGTGGAGTATTTATGGATTAAGGGTGTCCAGTAAACAACTGATCTCTCTTTTCCCTTGGTATCCAACTTCTGGATGTTGACAGGGAATTTATCTGCTTGATAATACAAAAACATGTGAAATAACACTGAAGAGTACTTGAAAACTCTTTCAGTTGGCAGTCTTGTGAATTGTTCATGCATCCTATCTGCAATGAACTGAGCATAATTGTACATGACAGCAGGAGGCTTGCCTGGGGTAAAAATGGATAGAAAGACCAGGATGACCTCATCCACATGCTCATCTATGGTATATCCTAGGATGCAAGAGAGCATGGTGATTATATGCCTGCCTGTCTCTGAAAAAATGGTAGCAGCATAAGGTGGACTATCTGTGGGAGTATGGCGGTCTTCTATGATGAAAGTCCGGAAGATTTTTCTGATCTTAACCAAGTCTAATGTGATATACAAGTCCAATAGGTTTCCAATTAATAGAGGGGTCTCATTAGGGCTGGGTTGGACCTGCAACATTTGGTTGATTAATTCTAGAGTGATGGTGAATAACAATTGCTAATTAGGGGCAACAATAGCTCCTTGGATAGGGATATAGCAGGCATGACAAAAATGTATGATATCAGGGAATGGGTGAACTTTTGGGAATAAATATTTGGGTAAATTGGATTTCCACAGATGGATGTCATCGGTATGGTTCAGGAATCTATCCTTACTCCAGCAATGGAGCTTCAGAAGGTAGGTTGCGGAAGCAATATCTTTTATTTGAAAATCCGTGTCTGCTAGTGCCAAATGGCCAATGTCCAAGTGAGGGGTTGATAGGGGTCTCACGTCTAGAGAGGTCTGGGAAGCCATTTTTAGGAGTAGAGGTATGAATTAGGCTTGTTTTGGCTATAGAAGTGAGGTTTGAGAACTCTATTAGAGTTAGAGGGTATTCATAGTTTGCAAAAGATGGGTTTTGGGTATATAGGTAAATTACCCTTTAATTAGGCAAATGTATTAATTAATTTCAATTAATTAATCTTTAAACTTGACTGTACATTTTCAAATTTAGAGGGTCGTTCTGGTTTTCCCAAAAATACCTAGAAATTGGTGGTATAGGCCGCAAACTAGTTTCAATGGTGAGTGCAGAGGGTACGGTTGCTTCAGTTGTAAACTGGATGCTCAAATTTGGTGTCCGGAGCTTCTTTAGCTAGTAGGCAACGGTCAATTTTGGTCGTAGAGGCTTAGGGTGTCGCAGAAAGGCTTGAGCAGCATTCACAGTGCAAATGAGTGACAAGAGTTGAAATGGCCTTCTCCGGCCTTTTAACCGACAACGGTTACAATTTGGCGCGGAATTTACAAATGAATAATGGATGGTTTTTGGTCTTGGCGGGGAGGCGGTTTTACGAGCCATCGCATCGCTTTTGGAGGGGAGGCGGTATTTCCTTGAAAGCATGTGATTTAGCCTGGGGCTGCCACGTAGCAGAATAGTGCCTAGGCAAAACCACGAATATCATGTGCTCTTGGGCTGGTAATGGTCGGACAGGGAATGTGCGCGATATGGATGCGCACCATCGGATTTGGGGTTTGGAGATCTAACGGCATTCGCGTGTTCAAACTGCACGGAGGGAATCAGGGCCAATTTGCGGGGCCCAGGGGCTTAATCAACTAATTGTAATTAATTAATAACTAAGGTGGGGATTTAAAATATAAGCAGATGGTTTTAATGTAGTGGGACCTGGGGTTACTAGGGCAGGGTTTCTTAACCGCACCAAGGGTTGTTGGGTTAAATGGGTTTATCAGAAAAATATGATTTCAGGGAGTTACCTAAATAATGCGGAGGGGGGGGGGGGATAAAAACTTAGGATAAGGGGTTTTTATGGGTTTTTGAGGGGAAATATGGAAATTAACAAGGGGGAAGGGTAATATTTGCCTTGGGAAATGGGTTTCACACTTAGGGAAAAGGGGTTCAGGTAGGGGGATGACCTTTGGAGGGTAATTACTAGGGAAAAGTGTGAAACCAATGGGTAAGGGTCAAAATGAGGGGTAAAAGGGTATTTTTTTAAGAAATGATGGGATAATGGGGAAATCAGTAAGCAAGTATGTGGGGGTGAAATGAAATGAGGGGAAATTAATCAAACAAGCTTGTGAACATCTTTTTGCTCTCATAAATGCTCTTGTACATTGAAACATAGGATCAAGCATGACATAGGTGCTTTTGATTTTAACAACCTTGTACATCTGCAGCCTTTCTTTTACCTACCCTTTATTTATCCTAACATTTTTTCTTCACTTTATTGGGTGCATTTGAGCTAGCAGACCCTTTCTTTCCTTTTCTTTTGACAAGCAAACTATCTAATTCTAACCTTATAACTTCCAATGGCTCAGATTACGCTGATGAGCACATTTTTATTTCTCTACCTAACAACTGATATGCCAAGGTTAAACATTTTGGCTAGATCTTCATTTCTTTATCTATTAACATAAAATTTAAAGCATGAATAGGTCAAGATTAAGCTATTTGACCATCATGGATTGTGGCATTTATGACAAGCTACACACAATATTATTTTTCATAGTTAAGTAAAAGGTAGTGGCACTTGAATTTGCACACTTTCATGATTTGTTTTTGTTTGGGGTTCATATTTTTCACTTTTTTTTATCTTTTCTCTTTCTTTTTGTCCTTTGATTATTCTTTTAGGGCATACCCTCTTTAAATTTTTTAATTTTTTTTAATATGGAAAACATTTTGCGGAAAGCAAAATTATGTACAATATTACAAGACTAACCATAGTCAATTCAAAATTATGAATCCTATTATTATAGGACCCTAACAGTGGCTCCACATGGGGATGACATTTCCTGATGAAATGTAAAGTACTTTAAGATCAGTAGCCTTTGAAAATGTGACTGAAGTTACCTTGTAAACTGTTCTTTTGTGATTTTTCTTTATTGCTACTTATAATGGTGAACCCTTCAAAGCTCAGGGCCTTCTCTCCGGGGTTCAACTTCAAAAGATTACCATCCAATCCAATCTAAACTCTACAATGTTATGTACAATGATCAAAGTAAAGTGAACTGTTGTTAATCTGTGGATAAGTAATGCTTCAACATTCTACCATTGACAGGTCCTCCTGGTAAATCTGATCCATCTATATCTCTCAAGAAAAAGGCATTGTTACCCCTGTAACCATAAATGAAATAATGGCATTTCCATAGGAAGCCAAATTTGCCATGTTTGCCCTTCTCTTCTCTTCTTGAATCCCATTTAAGTACTTTATCACCTATGTAAAAATCATCAGCTTTAGTCATTTTATCAAAAATATTCTTGATTTTATCCTGGATTACTTGTGATTTTACATAGACTTCTTCTTTGGTTTGCTATAAGTGTATTGTCTGATTTATCCTCCTCTGGATATCATTTGGTTCTACCTGCAATTCCTGGATGATCTTCATCTTTGGTACTCCTAAATGTTGGGTTGTGTTATATTCTTTCCACGACTAGCCTACATAGTTAACCGGGGGGTTAGAGAGGGGGTGAAGCCCCCCTTCGTTGTGCCGATTGCGCAGTGGGGGGCGGGGGGGTTACAGGGGGTTTGAGGGGGGTGGGTAGCCCCCCTCTATGGGGTTCGGGGCAGTGCCCTAGGGAATTTTTTTTGGACCCTATATTAGGTTGGGCGGACCTACCTATGGTTTTGTGCGTAGTTTTCACACATGGTTTTCATCCATGGTTTTGGACGCGATGGTTTTCGGCCCATGGTATTGGATGCTTCGGCATGTATAAATATGTATTGTAACATTGAAAGGAAGATAATGAAAAATCAAGCTAGTAGTCTTCGTTTTGGGATCCACGAGAAAATATCTCTGTATATGTATTTTATGTGTTATGCTCTCCCATTGTTTATTTTATGTTCTTAGAATTCGTATGCAGGTAATTTTTGTATGGGGTTAAAACCTAAACTAAAGATGATGGAAAAACAACATCCATTCCATATACTAGCTTATAAGGAGATGTACCAATGGAATTTTTAGTAGTTAGTCTATCAGCGCATAAGGCATTGACCAACTTTTTGTTCCATGTCTTTTTGTTGTCTTCCAGTAGTTTCTTAATGATATTGACAAGGCTTTTGTTCGAGGATTCTGCAATTCCATTACCTTGAGGGTAATTGGTAGTGGAATGGCCAAGGGTGATGTGATATTTGTTACAAAAGTCTACCATTTTCTTAGATTTAAAAATAGTTGCATTATCAGTAATGAGCTTTTGGGGGCATCTAAATCTTGACAAGATATTGTTTTCAAGGAATGAGATAATGACAGAGTATGTGTCTAGAAGGGATGGCTTCTATCCATTTGGTGAAGTAATTAGTGGCTGTCAAAATCCATTTATGTTGAGCTGAGGAGGCTGGGTGTATTTCTCCAATGAAGTCTAAACCCCATTGTTGAAATGGCATTTCTATGGATATAGGTTTGAGAGGTAAAGGTAAAATCTTCCTCTTTCCCTCAAATATCTGACACTTGTGACAGGAGGTCACATGTTTCTTAACATCTGCAAAAAGAGTGGTCCAGTAGAAACCAACCCTCAGAATTTTGTTAGCAGTAGTTTTCCAATACAAGTGTCCTCCACAATCTCCTGCATGAAATTCTTGCATAATTTTATCAGCTTCATCTTTCAGTAAACAATTTAATAGAATACCACCATTGTCTTTCCAAAACAAAGCATTATCTATGATACAATATTTCAATGATTTCATTTTCAAAAATCTAGCTTTAGTTTTAGATAGACCAGGAGGAGCTTGTAAGTTTAGTAATACAAATATAGTATCTGCATACCAAGGTGAATCTGTAAAAGGTTCACTGATCTGTGGAGTTGCCATGTCTTCCTGATCATTAAGGGCACCAACAAAATTTATATCTAGGGCCTGATAGTTCGATTCAGCCATGAGTTTGGCTAAACCTTGGCCTTTGATAAGTTTTGTAGGTCTTATTTCTATGTCATATTCCAAAATAGTGGCAATCCATTTGCCTCTCTTTCCCTCAGGCCCATTTTGTGTCAAAATGTCCTTTACTACTAAATTTGGAACATAAGCAATGAATACAAGATGTACACTTTGAAATCTTCAATAATTGTCACTAAAGCGAGTGCTTGTTTTTCCATTATGTTGTACTTGAGTGTGGCGTCGCTTAAGGATTTACTGAAAAATGCAATTGGTTGCTCATATCCTTGGTCATTCTTTTGCAACAAGACTGTTGCAATAGTGTGTTCTGAAGCAAAAAATAAATAAATAAAATAAATAAATTTATAAAATCTTTCTGAAAGTCAAGACTTATAAGGATTGGAGTTTTGGTAAGGGCTTCCTTGATGGCTTCAAAGGATTGTTTAGCCTCCACTATCCATTTAAGTGCTAAATCTTTTCTCAACATGTTATTTAGTTCTCTAATCAATTCTGCTAAATTTGAAATGAATCTCCTAAGAAAATTTATTTTGCCTAGAAATGACTGTAATTGATCTGATAATCACCCTATGAGTGACCTCAGTTGAAGATTTATTAAACAAAAGGTATTACAGACCCATGTGATGGTGTGTGTGTTCTGTGTTATTGAAACAACGGATCGATCAGATTGCCAATACACATAAAATAAATGGAAAGATAGCAAAGAAATATAGTAAGCAACACAAAGACACAAGCAGTTTTTAATAAGGAGTTCACCCTATTCTCTAGGGCTACGTCTCCGGTCCAGCTTCAGTGGTGGCCTTGTTTTATTGTGCCTTTCAGCAGAGAAATTACAATACAGGGACTCAATATGAGTTCTCCTGCAGCAAATTTTGCTTGGCAGGGTGGTTCTTGGATTCCCCAAGCCACTCTGAGTACACAGACTCTTGTTCTTCCTACCAGCTCTGTGACCCTTGGTCTAAAGTGGAAAGAGCCAACTATGATTCTCAATCCGTACAGATTCCTCTATGGGAAGGCTTGATTCTTCAAGATCTCTGGTGCTCGATGCTACCTGTGGTCAGCTCGGCCCTCTATCTCCTCTGCTTGGCTTTACTACTCTCTGTGTTCAGTCCTCCTCTCAGGGTTCACTGTTCACTATCTTTCTTGGTCGCTTGGACTCCTCTCTCTGTGTTCTATTTGACGGTCTCTGTTCATGGCTTTAGCCATTTGATCTCCCTGCCTGTTCGGTTCCTCTCCCGCGTACGTCGATTCGCCTACCACCTGTGTGCTTGGAGTTCCCTATTCGGCGTTAGCATGAATGCTCAAGAAGTAGCCACGTGTCCTCATTGGAACAGCGCTAGCCTGCTCATCGATTCATTTCTTCCGTTATGCCGTGGATACGTTCTTTCTCCACCGTGGCGGTCAACAGATTCCAAATCCCCTTAAATCGCGGCTTAATTTCCTGTCGATTCCACTTCTGTCTATCGGGCGCAACCTCAACCGTCCGATCTGGGCTCCTCCAGATCCAACGTCATACGCACGTCGAGCCCGGTTGACTTTCTCGACTGATAACGTGCGATCATGGTGTTTTTTCTCTCACCTCCGCTGCCGCGCGTCGATCGCTGAGTGGGATCGCTCCACTCTCCTCCAAAACCTCTTACCGTTCAAGGGCGCCCCGATCAATACCATTGATTTCCAGGTCATGGGTCCCACCTCGTACGTTGGCGCTTTTCGTTTCTCCGACTCCCAACGTGACCAAGAGCTTAAGGCCCCTCCATTTCCGTCCTGTTTGCCCAGAGATGCGCAATTAGGCGCTAATCGCGCATCGAAAATTAGCTCCTTTTCCCGTTCTTGGGCTCCCAGGGGCTACATCGACCTCCTACGCAGTCTCCATGGGCCTCGGTCAGCACGCTTTGACCGAGGTCCTCGTCGTTTCGCGCCACCTGCCATGGCCACTGGTTAAGGGTGTTTTCGATTGTTGTTTTGGATTCTTCAAGGATTTGTTTTGTCCCGATACAGTCAGGGTTCTTTGACAGTCATTTATGGATCCGATTTGGATCACGACCTCCCTACTGAAAAGCTTTTGGACCACCAAAAGTTGGTTTTCTTCAAGCATCGACTAAGTGAGGAAATTGCTATCTCACTTCTCTAATCTCAATCCACTTCACATTGCTCGGCTTCGAACCTTTAAGCCCAATCCTGAGGTATTCCACCTGTCCACTGCGCGTCGTCCTTACCTTCCTGTCCAACACTGTATCTTCCTGCAACTCATTAAGATATTCAGGTAGCAGGTCATCAACAGAAGGTAATTGACTCTACTCTTCAGGGTCCTCAATCATTGAAGGTTCAAACAACCTCAAGCAATCTGTGTTCACGACTGAGTAGATGTGCATGTAAGCTGGCAGATCAAGGCGAAAATCATTTTCACCAATCTTCTCAAGTATCTTGAAGGGTCCATACCTGATAGGTTTTAGCTTCTTGCCTTCACCTTGCATCCTGTCCTTGCTGATATACAGCCAGACTTGGTCTCCAACTTGAAAACTATGCTCCATCCGATGCTTATCATGCCTAGCCTTGTACTTGGCCTGGCTCTTTTCCAACTATTCCTGTACTACCTGGTGGATCTCCTGGATCTGTTCAATGAACCTAGTTGCCCTGTCCACATCACTGTGTCTATCAACCATGGTATCTTTACCAAAGACAAAATCCAAGGGAGACCTTAGTATGAAACCAAAGCAGGTCTCAAAAGGATATCTCTGGGTAGAAGAGTGTTTGGCTCTATTGTAAGCATGCTACACATAACACAAGTGTTCATCCCAAAGCTTAGGGTGTTTACTGCAATATCCTCTCAGTAACTGGATCACTGTCCTGTTAACTACTTCTGTCTGGCCCTCTGTTTGTGGATGAAAAGCTGTGCTTTTCTTTAATTTGGTGTCCATTAGTTCCCACAGACTTGACCAAAACTTTCCTGCAAATCGGGTGTCTTGATCAGATATAATAGAAGTGGGTAACCCAAAATGAACCCATACATGTTCAAAGAATAATTTTGCACTTTGTTTAGTTGTAATCTGTTTACTACAGGGTATCAAAATACACATTTTGCTGAACCTATCCACAACAACATATTGATAATCATGACCTTTCCTAGATTTGGGCAGTCCTCCAACAAAATCCATGGAAATTATTTCCCAGGGGTGAGAAGGAACTGGAAATGGAGTGTACAAGCCTAGTTTTCTGTTGTTGGGCTTGCTTTTAGCACACATAGCACACCCCTTTACATATCTAGAAACTGTCTCACTCATTCTTGGCCAATAATAGAACCTTTGTAGCTGTGCAACTGTTTTACTTACCCCAAAGTGACCTGATATCAGAGAAGTGTGTGCTTCCCTAATTATCTTTACTCTCTCAGTTTGTGGAATGCAGAGTTTCCCACAATGATATAAGAGTCGGTCCTTCACATGATAGTCCAATTCTTCTACTCTTTTGCCTTAACTCAAAGTTGCATATACATCTTTAAAGTCCATGTCCTGAGCATACTGTTCTATGTAGCTTTCATGCAGCACAGGATTATGCTTAAGTATGGTAGATGCATTTATAATGGGTCTAGATAACATGTCTGCAACCTTGTTATGTATGCCCTTCTTATATCTGATGACTAAATGAAACTGTTGTAGAAAACCCATCCATCTATAATGTATTGATTGTTGCAACTTAGTTTGGGAGTGTAGGTATTGAAGTGGCTGATGATCAGTATGTATTACTATTTCTTTGGCCATTAAGTAATGTTTCCACTTTTCCACACTCTGAACTAATGCTTACAATTCCTTATCATATGTAAGATAGTTGACTACTGTAGGATTAAAAGTCTCAGAATGATAACATATGGGTTTACCGTGTTGTGTCAACACTTCTCCCATGGCATAGTCACTGGCATCAGTTTGGATCTCAAATGGTCTTTGTAGATCTGGCAGTGCTAGTACAGGTGCTGTACTAATTTTTCCTTTCAAGGTGTTGAAGGCTTTCTGTTGTTTGCCTCCCCACTGAAACACCTTGTTCAATCCTGTCAAAGCATGTAAGGGAGCTGCAATTGAGGAAAAATTTGAAATGAACTTCCTCCAATACTGTGCTGCTCCTAAGAAGCTTCTCACTTCTGTAGCAGACTTGGGTTTAGGCCAGTTTACAATGACTGCCACTTTCCTTGCCCCTCCTATTTCTTCTCTGGCGGCTTCGCACCTTAAAAATTTCTTTTCCTATTTCAAAGAGGACGTATGTCTTATGAATCGATTGAAGAAGAAAGAAACTTAGCATAGAAGAGAGGCAAGGCAGAATAAGCGATGTTGGAGGCAGGGCTCCTAGAAGCTCATACCCGTCGAAAGGGAAATGATCTTTAGGTAAGGCCCCTCTCTTCACTAAGCTAAGCCAGAAAGAGAGAGAGAGTTAGATCCGGGCATAGCCATAGATGTGGAACTCTTTCGAAATAGGTAAGTCAGACTTTCTGGCTAAAGAAAGAGGACAGGTGCGTAGCGGTTCAGAATCGTAGCAAGTGACATCCTCAATCAATAAAGACCTGGCTCAAGGGCTTGAGCGTCTAAATTCTACTCTTTTGTCTCTGGGGTTCGGAAGAACCTTTTTCCCCCGGGATTTTCTTCTATTAGAGAACGACAACTGAAGGGGATATTTTCACAAGAGCAGCTCCCATTCCGACCTTTGCTACTGCTACTGGGTATGCACTTCTAAATTAAGCAGTTGATGCCCTGATCCCGGGAATAAGATAACTTTCTCTTACAGGTATTCACTCATCCCCTCTCAGTGGCAAGAGTGAGTAGATAGCAGAAGTTCTTTCATTCCTCATTCCTGGGATATTAGTGAAGCTTGCCCATTAGGGGTGTTCCCACCTGTGCTATCAATAAGAAGGATCCATTTCCCTGGTAGGCTAAGCCAGAAAGAGAATATGAAAAGGCTACGCACCTTGGTCTTGGTCCAGAGCGAGGATTGGGATAAGTTGAACCCGTTCTCTTTAGTTCTATTTGAACTAAGCTGAATCGCTATCTCTGAAACGTCGTACTCTCTTTATCTGAGGATTCTGTATGCAGCATCTTGTTACACTAAAAAATGTCACCATGACTATTTACAGTTAGTATGGCTCTATCAACAGTTATGCTGTCCTCTTAGGCAAGTCTTATGCCTCTGCTCTCCATGTCAAACTCCAAAAAGAGAGAAAGTCTTTGTAAATGTATTTATCTCTGGGTACGCAGGTTCTCTCAACCTTACCTGCGGGTACGCATCCAATGTTCACAAAAACTGCGTCTTTGGACGCTCTGTATGTAAAGGGGCAGGCGCGTCCCCCTGTAAAGGTCAAAATGCGCAAGTTTCATCTTTAAAAAGTTACTTGTGGTCATTTCTAGAGTATTCTAGAAGGTTGTTCGACGTGTATTGAGCGCCTCCAGATGGTTCATGTACCCCTACCAAAGAGGAACTTATCCCATCAATAAGGGAGCTATCCCATCCAAAGAGGGGATTATCCCATTGATGGTGGACCTGATTAACTTCCTCTTGAGCACTATAAATACAGGAATTGGGCCAGAAGGAGGGGAGGTTGGAAGCTATACATTTCTAAGGGTAAATGCTGCAGGAATTAGGACTCCCATTTAGAAGCTTGTGAGGAGAGATTGCCATCTTTGCTTGTTCTATTTGGAAGTGGGTGAGCTTTGTCAAAGTAAAGGAGAACTCTTGATGGACCCTGGGAGGAACTTGCACAACACCAAGGCTCAGGTTGTATTTGTTCCTTTTGTTACCTATTAATGCAAATGAGTCCATTCTTCTCAATAACTTGTTATTTATGAGTTGTTTCTTGTACTCCTTGGTCTATGTGTTAAATATGTTTTATTCTATGAGATTATCAAGTGCTATTTAATCGTTTGATTGTTAGTGGATGCAGGTTTCAAAGTGAAGGAGGAGCTCATCCGGATCAGCGGAGCTGGACTGCTACAACAGCGCTGGACTACAGGTAGGATCTAAACACTTGATTTCCCATATAGTAAATGCATGTTTAGAGAAGGATTGCTCTTGTTTGTCTTGTTTGTCACTAGAGAGTCTTAGGCTCCTAGGGAGGTTGGTTGTGTCCGCACAATCGACTCTTTCCGCCTGACAAATTGGCGACTCCGCTGGGGACTCCATTGATGTGATAGTCTTTTCCTTTGTATGTAACTTTGCTCTGAGAAAAGTCATTTATTTTCTGGTTTTTGGCTCTGTGACTTTGTTTTTGGGTGGGTTAGCTTAGGGTTAGATTCAATTTAGTTTTTCTTGAATTTTCCAGTAGGACGCACCCTCTGAGTGTTGCACAGTGCGTCCCTGCACGCACTGTCGCTGTGTGCACAGAGCGGGCCCGCACCTGGTTTAACTGGTTGCCTGCGTCCCCTGCTAAAATTTAAGAAAATTCCATTTTTTGCATTTTTTCTCTTAGATTTTGCTTTTTCTTAGTTTTTACTGCCCAGATCCATTAGTCTCTTGTCAAAGATCTTCACCTGAACTTGTTTCGATAGCATTGAGTGTTTTAGTGGATTTCATAGAAGTTTAAGCCCTAGGGTTTGATTTTTGAGTAGGTCTTGTAGTGACTTTGACGGTAGAAGTTGTCAAGCCTTAGATCTCTCTGGTTTTGTCAGCCTTCTTAGAAGTCAGACCTGTCATAAAGTCTACCTGTGAGAGCAACTTACCTTTGAGTTGTTTCTTTGGCAAATTTCGAAGTGCTTGTTGATTGAGTATTGAATTCCATTTTACAAAAAGAACAAAAAGATTTGAATTTTGTTTTGACTAGTCTTTTGATTCTGCATTGGCTGGTCCTTGACTTGATTTTGGTCAAGTAAAACATCTTAGAATCATCTTTGTAGGCTTTTGCCTCGTTAGGTTTGCTTAGAGTAAATTTCTTTTTGGCTTGCTTATGAGTCAAGTTTTCATAGATTTTATAGTTTTTAAGATTGATTTTCGTTAAAATAGATTTATATGCTTTATTAAAAAAGAGAAAATACAAAAACATCTCCTTTGAAAAGTTTTGTTTCAAGTAGCTTTGAAGAGTTTTGAAAGAAAAAGAGTTTTTCGTGCACGTAAGGAGTGGTTATGTTTGTATGCTTGAAAAGAAAAAGAGGATTGTTTCTTTGATTGTCTTTCCTAAGAAAGTTGTTTTCTATAAAATTTGCATCTCTCAACTCTCTTAGTTAAGAATTTCATTGAAAAAAGGAAAGTAGCGTAAATCATCTTAGGTGCATCTTTGTAGTGGTTTGAGTCGAGTCTACACACCATTGGTTTCACTTCCGCTACCTTTTGTCTTTAAGAAAAACCATAAAATTAACGCTTAAAGTAAAAACAACGTAGTAACTTTTATTTACTAGGGCTCTGAAACACCAATTTAGATCAGGCTAGTGTCTTGGAGTAGGTGAGTAATTAACTCTCCAAGACAACAAAACCAAACAAGTAGCTTATCTTGTGATAGAATAAATCCAATTGTCTCATTTGTACTCTGGGAAAGCTCCTCTTAAAGGAGAAGCACGAGCTCGTGTCCGAACCAGTGAGGGGATCAATCCCCCCTCGTTGGGAACGATGCCAGACACACACGTATTACAAACGGTAAACCTCAGATTAACCATTGTCGAGGAGCCAGGGGTCACTTGTCGGTAAACCTTGGATTATTGTCAAGGAGCCGGCAAGGGGATTGAGCTTGATACTCTGCCCTTGCGTGCTGTCGGAGTGTAGACTGTTCCCCCAGGTGCATTTGTTGCGGTTGGTAACCTTAGTGACCATTATCTTTAGGATTCTACCGAGGTGACGGTGGAGGGAAGATCCCACTGTACCTAGAGCAGACGTCGGCTAGACTCACTTGGATTTTCCGGGGGGTTCCCTTCACTCGAGACGGTTAAAGTGGAGGAACTTGTGCCGGTCTATTCATTAAGCAGGTTGCCGGGGTAACTGTTCCACCCGCCACTTCTGTACTGAATCCGGCGATGTTGGGCTTCATCACCAACTAGCGCTTTCGGTCTGGAAGGCTACTGTTTGTGCTTGGTTTGACGCCCTAGATTCTTTAGTCGTGTGATTCAAATTTGTTTGGTTCTTTAAAGACTTTAGGTGGTTTGATTTGAAATTTTACTTTGTTTTCGTGTGTAGTAGTTAAAAGTTTTTAACTGTGGCGGAATTACCGAGACAGTCCCGTAGACTTCGGGGCCAGTCTCCTGAAGTTGTTTATGTGGCCAAATTGTTGAGAAGATCCCGTAGACTTAGGGGATCACCTCCTCGAGACGACCCCAGTAATCTAGAGGGTTTGAAGGTCCTTGTAACTCCTCCTAGTGGCAGTAGAGTAGTTTCACCTGAAGAAGGAGAATCTTCCTTGGTAGTCCATTCAGATTACCAAGGCTTAGAGACAGGTTATAATCCCGAAGCTGTTACAGTTTCTGAGCTTGTTGGTAGTTTTTCGTCTGCTAGTGATACAGGCGAAGAAC
This sequence comes from Pinus tabuliformis, assembly GCA_031772625.1. Taxonomy (NCBI): domain Eukaryota; kingdom Viridiplantae; phylum Streptophyta; class Pinopsida; order Pinales; family Pinaceae; genus Pinus; species Pinus tabuliformis. Next base: position 2,039,287,168 of record CM062817.1, on the reverse strand, counting down.
CAGAAATATCTGAACCTGATACTCCGACTTCTAGTGTTCCAGATTCACCAAGAGTAGAACGAGTTATCACCGAAAATCTTCCTACTGGTCTGATTGCTATTGAAGAACTTGCTCCAGAGGAAGAAATAAGCGTCCCTAACCTTGAAGATCAACTTACTATTGAACTCAGGGAGCGTGAATCTATCTTTTACAGTCCTCCTAGGAGTACTACCTGGTACCTTTCGTTAACCAATTTGTTAGACAACTCAGGGGTAGGTTTGTTATAGACATTTTTGTGCCTCGCATCATGGAGCATGGAATGTTGATAATTACAGGGATCCTCAGTCCCTAAACATGTTGTTCTTACCCCTAAAAGAACAAGGTCATCAAACAACAGCACTTCCAATCAGTTTTCCACCTGAAAACACTTCAAAACAGGCTTATTTTGGATCATGTCTGCTGCTTAACTGAGCTTCTGTGCTGTAATGCAACTGTCCCACTCTGTACCTGCGCTGGAAGTCAAAAGTAATGAAGGCTACCTACGCTGGGCGAGATTGGCCAAGTGGCACAGTCATCCTGCAAGGTGTCAACTGCCCAGGAAGCTTCCAAACTGACACTTGGTTCATCAAATTCGCCTTGTGATGAGTAAGAGGTACTTGATCACCATGTGTAACCAAGGATCTCCAAGTGGACTCAAGAACTGAAGATTAACTGAAGAGGGAGAGGACACAAGGCAGCTTCATGTCAGTCTCAAGCTGACTCATCCTCTCTTCTTCTATCCTATATATAGAGCTCTTCTATGAGGTCTAAGGAGGCTGGAATTTTGTGTAAAGCAAGGAGGTGCTGTTGGTTTACAGTTAGAGCTATTGGGTGATTGTTTTACTAGAGGTGAAGAGGAGAGTTCTTGCTGCTGGGGAGGTGCTGCTGGATTGGAGCCATCATTGGTTGTAACCTTCTCAGAACCCTGTTACTTCTATCAATAAAGTTTTGCATGTTCTCCTATATACTTGTATTACATTGATGGATTGTATTTACTTGTATATTTGATTCACTCTAATCCATGCATCAGTTATGAGTACATGTATCTTGTAGTTTCCTCTCTTGTTTTGTGCAGGATCTGTGTGTAGCTGGACCGGCAAAGAGAGCAAGGAGCTGGGAACAAGAGACAAAGAGAGAGGACAAGGATCGACTAAGCGAAAGACACCAGGTTGGTTAATCTTTTCATCCTTCTCTCTGTACTTTCATAAAGTAAAACATCAAAGCTTTACTTTCAGTTGTTGCTAAAGACTGTCACCTTTAGAGTAGGGATAGGGTCATCCGCATCGGATACTTTTCCCCACAACAAACTGGCGACTCCGCTGGGGAGCCTAGTATCTTGTTGGTGTTTGTAGTATTTTGCTATTCATTTCTTGAAGAAAAGAGTACCAAATCGAAAAGCTTTTGACTATATCAAAAGCGAAGTAGAGGGACTGTTACTCTTGCTCATTTGCTGAGCAAATTCAAGATTTGAAGAGCTTATCTACAAAAGACTCTTTACTCTTTGTGATAGCCTCTTCATCCTCTTGATCATCCCTTAGCCTGTACTTGACCTATAGCTTTTTATTTCATCAAAAACAGTGCATTTTTGAGCTTTTTATGACCCGGAAAACTTTGTAGACGAAACTCTCGTGAGTCAGTGCAGGCTGTCCACAGGCAGTCTGCATTACAGCACAGGTGCTCCCTTCGGGAACTGCGCTGAGAGTGAGTTTGGCAGACTAGAACCTGCGCTGGTCCAGTTAGCCCTTGTCTTGCTCAGTCTTCCTATTGTGTCTTGGCCCTATTTGCACTTGTTTTTGGCTGATTGCTTGCTGGTTATTGTACTTGCTGTAAGCCACTTCTCCTTGACATTATTCCGCCTCAGTTGTGTGATGAAACTGTGAGTGTTCTTTCAGTATTTCTTGTTTCGGTTACAGTTTCCCATTGTGAAAAGCGAACCAGTATAGCTGTGGCCTCTTAGATCCTGAACTGTAAAAGTGTCTTTGTGATCTGAAGAGTTAGTTTTATTACTGTTCATGGCTGTTTGAGTTTGTTTGCTCTTCATTTTTATGGTTTGAATCTATACATTTCCTGTGTTTAAACAAGTCTATCATAAGGTGTCTTTTTGATTGTGGACAAGCTTGTTTATTTCTACTTGAAATTAGATTCAAAATTATACAACAGTTTCCTTTCTGTCTAGCATCAACATTAAGGATAACGAAAAGAAATACATGCATTGTGCATTTTGCATTTGACTGTATGCTTGACGATTTAGGAAAGTGTGCATTTTTAGTGTGTGTTCTTTGATCTGTGGAAAAAGTTGTGTCCTTCTTTTCCCTCAAGTAGATTAAGGTTTTCAAAGTTGAAAGTTTGAAAAGATTTGCTTCTCATTCTTAGATTGCATATAGGAAGTTGTATATATACATCTCGTGGTGAACCTGAAAGGCAAACTGTTAAGAAAGATCAACATTAAAATAAACTCAATTTACATAACAACGCTTTGGAATTTAACGCAAACATCTAGAGGTCTAGGTAGAGACGTGTTCCGGCGTCGTTAAACATAGTGACTGTCGATCTCTACGAAGGTGGGTGATTCCTCCTGAGAGTCGGTGGCACTAACACGGACTTGAGCTCCTGCGTACCGTCGCGTATATTGGGAGACCCCTATAGGCTTTTATCCTTTATCCTTAGGAAACCGTGTCGGCCGCCCTACTGATCGCGATGCAGTGAACACAGCATTCACGAAGATCGACCACCCGTACCGTAAAACGTATTCTGTGGTTTCGCGAAAGGTTTGGCACACCCTCTGCCTAGATCTCCAGAGCAGTTTCTTTTGGCTTTTTTCAAACTCTATAACTGAAAAAGTCCAACCGAGCATTTGTCACTTCGGGCTCGTTAATACATCGAAGGCAACTAGAGTCATCTTTAGCTTTTTCTCGACTCTTAAAACATGAAAAAGCAAGTTTGTGTCTAAAAGCGTCGTAAATAAAATTTATTTTAAAGCGGAACATAATCACCTGTTATTCCCACGTTGATCTTTCAGTTGAAAAGTATGGAGCCCACCAACCAAGGAAGTAACCTTGGCGGAAGTCCAAATCCCTTCTCCTCTTGGGGAGATGTTGGTGCGCCTCATATGGCTACATTGTCGCTTCCAGGATTGACAATCGGCCTCCCTGTATGGCTCTTTTCAACTAATGTAGTCCAGATCGCCACTAATCCTGAGCAGTCGAATCAACAGTCAGAACAATCTAGAACTACCCACCAGCCTTCCACTTCTTATGACACTTCCTCTGATCCTTCATCTTCGCAAGGTAGAGCTGGCAAAAGTCAGCCTCCCAAGGAGAAGAAGGAAAAGAAGAAGAAAGAAAAGAAGCCAAAGGAGCCTCTGGCGAAGGCGACTGGGGGTAAGCAGAAGAAAGCTGACAAAAACCCACACACTGCACCGACCGGGCCTAAAACGCCATGTGTCATTTGCAAAGGGATCCACTTCCATCGTGATTGTCCTTGTATTCCCCGGATACTAAGGGACTGGTCCCCAAGGTTGCACAATCCGGTAGCATCAACCTCTGGTTGTCAAGTTGATTGCATTCCGTCAACTAGCGAGAGTGAAGGACGAAGAAGGGGACCAAGATCACCCTGTCTATTGTGTGAAGGTCATCATGCCATCCACAAATGTCCATTCTTAGATGAGGCCAAGAGAGTTTTGGAAGATCGCCCGGTGTCACCGGTGCAACTTCCTCCTGGATACCGAAAACTCGCGCCTAATCCCTCGATAGTTGAAAATCCAGTTGAACCACTCAAGTGGTCAGCTGAAGTGTCGGTCATTGAGAATGAACCTACCGAATCTAGACCAGACGAAAGTCTAAAGGTTGATACGGCAGTTGGCCCGGTTCTTCCTTCAGAGGTTCTATCGTCCAATGACTCTGTCATCGAAGACCTGTCTTCAAATGACACCGTCGCTGAAGAGTCATCTTCATGCGATACCCTCACTGATGAGAACAAGGATGACACCATCCAGGTTCTTTTCATCAGCACCGACTCCGATGAGCATCAGGGCAATGCGCCCATTCCTTTATCGCAGGAAGGAACATCATCAGAGTCGTATCCGGCCGTATATTCGGTCCCACCACCAAGCAACCTGGTTGTATCCTTTGATTGGAATCAACTAGGCAGACCCCGGTTACCAGCCAGTGTACCATTCAGAATCATTGTCCAGATCTATAGAATGATTATGGCTGGTACTATCATTGATGAAGGGGCGTCTGTGAGTATCCTTTCCTCTGTTGCTTGGAAAGCACTGGGTTCCCCAGCGCTTTTACCTGAGTTGAGAAATCTCTCAGGTTTTGATAAAGGAACCAGTCGACCATTAGGGATCCTCCCCGATGTACCTGTTACGTTGAAAGGGAAGACCGTCAGGATGAACGTGTTGGTAGTTCAAGGACCCTTGGATTATAACCTACTCCTTGGACGCGACTATATTTATTGCATGGGAGCGATAGTCTCCTCACTCTTTAGAGTAATGTGTTTTCCACACGAAGGAAGGGTGGTCAAGCTCGTAGACCAACTTTCATTTCCGGGATCTCGCATCGCAAATAGTCAAATACCAATCCTAAATGGTCTGTTCACTCAAGATTCGCCTCCGCCCCCAGTCCTCCTTCCCGATGAGCGCGAGTGATTCGGAAAGAAAGACTAGGACCCAGGGGGCATGCACCCTGGTCTGCTTCGGGCAGAAGAAACTCCGGGTATAAGACAGAATTTCCGCAGAAGAACATGACTAGTCCGTACCCCGTCCG